>QEOT01003301.1:0-48088 GCA_003123785.1 Pterocarya stenoptera
CTAAATCAAGATTCTCCATAGTACACAGTTCACAAATCCCATCCTCCATCTCTATTTAATCCTAACCTTCCTCCAATCTCCATAACTCATCAAAATATATATATATAAATTACGTAAGTTAAGAGATTCGGATTTGGGGTTTACTTTCGGCAAAGATGATGCGATGGCGATGGCGATTGATAGAGACGGCCACAGAGAGCAATGAAGATTTTGTAGAGAGAGACTATGAGAGAACTGAGAGTGAGAGTGAGAGTGCGACGTCATAGTTTGAAAGAGACAGAATTGAGTAAGGGAGGGGTTGGGGGAGGTCAGGAGTTTAAGTTACCCAGAAGAAATGGCGTTGTTTTGTTTATAATGACAAAACGATGTTTCGTTTAAGGTGTTTTTTTTTTTTTTTAAAAGACTCAAATATATACGGGATGCAGTGTGAGAGAAACCCGGAGCGGGGCTGGGACCCCTCTGGCCCCCACCTTCACTGGAGTCATCATATGCATGCGGGGCCACCTACCCCCATATTAGCGACACGGTGACGGAGTGGACAAGGTGCGGTGCCCTGCTACCCACTCCTATATTTTAGTGTAGAATTATATAAATAAACTCTTAAATAATTAACTGAAAAAATAAGAAGCTCAAAACTAATTAGAAAAATTCTGAAATTCTTGTTTTTTTATTATGATAGGAGAACGAGAATTAGCCACTATTAGTTGGAAATACCGAGAATTCCCAAGCATTGTTGTTAGCTGTTTCGATCTGACGTAGAGGAGTTTTCCTTTCGCTCTTTAGCTGTTTGGCGGTGCAAAAAGGTCAAAATTTAATTTATTATTTTGTAGAAAACTTTAACCATAGTTTAATCGAGGCTAGGGGCAGTTGAAGATATGGACAACTACAACTGAGAATTTGTCTACGTAAGTATATATTTCTGTGGACCACACCTTGGGCTCTCTAATCCTCGTTTCCAAGTATTTATGAGATTAACTGATAAAGTTATCTAACGTAAGCTATGAATAATGAATTGAGATGAGATAAAAGTTAAAAATTGAGTAAAATATTATTAAAATATTAATTTTATATTAAAATTTAAAAAAATTAAATTATTTGTTATATTTTATGTAAAAATTTAAAAAATTTATAATAATTAGACGAAATGAGTTAAAACTCTTTTAATTCCAAACAATCTCTAAAGTTGCCAATTATATGCAATTGCTCAGAAAATTATAATGTTATATATACTAATGATGATGATGATGATGATGATGATGAAAATGATCCACCAAACTGAAATTACACAGATCAAATCATGATATGAAATGGCAACTCCTCGGATGTTCCATGCCCATCTGGCCGGCGGTTCAGCACATCGATCAGTTGTATATATATATTTTTTGATACACGGGAGGCGGATACCATCATTGATTCTCTTAATCAAAGATTAAGGTATTATCAAATATTGATTCAAAGGATGTTGGCACATGAGTTGTATATTGTAAAAATTAAGAGTAATGAAGTGACACATTTTAAATGTACAAATTTTGTACAAGTCTGTTATAATAAAAGTATTGAATTTCATAAAATAAAATAAAAAAATCATATTTTTTTATAATAGAATTTACTTTTTTATAAAAATCTTGTACAAAATTTGTATATTTGTATTTATCATTATTTAGAAATTCTTTTTTCTTTATTATTTTTTACTCATTTTATCAATTCATCAACGAAAAGATTATTCTAGTATAAAAGTATTAACTTGTAATTGTAACTTCGTCCTCCTTTCAAATATTTCCACTTGAGCCCAACATGTCCCTTTCATATTGGCTTGTCCCATATATCTATCATCTCGATCTAACGGGGAATAGGAAAAAAACAAGTGCAAATCCCACTGCTTACGGATGTTGTTTATAAACGAAAATTACGTTATGATGATGCTTAAACACGCAATCAAAGTCTCTTATCTTGGTTATCAAGCACTATGCAGCAGACTTAATTGAATAAANAAAAAAAAAAATTATATTAAAAATCATATTCAAATAACCTTTTAATTTTATGTATCAATTTTCATAAACTTTAATACAATACTTATTTTGAAAAGAGAAATGCTACTATATCGCTCCAATTATACCGCTCACTCTGCCTCATTTACATGACACTACCATGTCGTGCCATGTTATTTATTAAGAAAAATAAAGACAAACATAAAAACGGTATAGGGGCTAAGATTTCAGTTTTCCTATTTTTGTGTTTTCCAACTCCAATATGTTTAGAATATATATTTTTATTTTTTTAATAAATCATGTAGCACCACACCAATAGTGCAAAGTGAGTGTTATAACTGGGGAAGCATATATAGTAGCATTATTCTTTTAAGAAATATTTTGATTTCATTTTTTCTTTATCATTTTTCAAATCACAAACAAATTCTCAAATATTTCCAAACGTTCTTAATATCCAAACATGTCGTAACTAACAATGTTCAAACTGATGCCAATTGACCAAAACCTGCTCACCTATCTTTTCTTATTTATTTTAGTTTAATTTTAAATGTTCTCTATTTAATTTTTCTCATTTAACATGCATTTACTTAATTAATAATGAAAAAAAAAATACAAAATTCACGGACTTTTTAACTAATAAATTAATGTTTTACTAAACATTCTTTTAGTGAACAAAAGTATGAATTAGCAACGTTATTAATTTGCTAAACAACGAAAACTTGATCGATCGAAGCATCAAGATCAGCACTATGGGAATGTTTGGAAATTTGGAATATATCAAAATTTTATAAGTAATAGTAAAATAATTTGAGTGAATATGTTTTATTGAGATTTGGGAGATGAAAGAGAAAATATTAAATAAAACTATTATAAAATTAAAAAATGATTTGAATATAACTTTTTAATATTATTTTTGGGTTGATACGTTTATCAAATTGGTATATTGATTTTTATGTTTTGTTTTGAATTTTATAAAAGATTTTTTAATTTTTGAAGATTTTTTAATTTGTGTGTTTAAATAATAATTATGTAATGATTAAATAAAAATATTAAAAATTAAAAATTATTTTATATTTAAGTGGCGTTTAAAAATAAAACTACCACAACTTTTAAAATTCAAGAGAATTTTCAATTTCTCAAACATGCATATATGTAAGGTGCATTGATTTGGTATGATCGTCCTGATAGATCAGACTAGTTAAACCTACTTGTTATTCGGACATTGGACGATGAAACTGATCAATTAACCTCGTGACATACTAACAAAGTGTTGACCAAAATCTGCTTAGGCTGTTCTGATCTGTCTGGTCACTTGTGTCAAGCTTACGTCTCGCAACCATCAGTATTTAAAAGGTAACTAAGATATACATAACAAAAATTCTTTTACTATTCACCAATGACCATCCACATCTCACGTTTTATAAAAAAAGCATCCATATATTCTATAAAAAATATCTCATGTACATCCTATAAAAAAACTATAGATATAAGATGTGTGATGTGAATAATTTTTTATTTGTAACAAAACTCTATATATAATATCCCAATCACTATTTAATGAGAAATGCTAGTATGCCGTCTGAATTTACCCTCTCATTTTGACCGCTTATGTATTTATTTTTTAAATTTTTTTAACTTAATGATTAAGAATGTAACTTTTAATATATTGATGTATTATTTTTTTATTTTTTAAAAATATTTAAATATATTAAAAAATAAAAAATAAAAAGATAAATTAGTGGTAAACGTCGATACGCTCAGCGCAACCCCGAACTACTCCTTTTTTCTTTCAAATTAGTTGAAAGAAAACACAGTTCAACCAAAATCTAAAGAGTCTCTGCAACCAAAAATATTAGTAATGTATTAATAAACAACTTATAAATAGATTCTTTTAAGTAGTTTTTAAGATACAAAGTTGAGTAATTTTTCGAATAGAATTTGTAAATCATATACTTTAATATAATTTAATATATTATATAAAATCACATTATTTTATATAATTCTTTTACGGCTAAAATATTTCTCTTGGGAATACAATTCTCGGTAGATGATATTGCTAATCATATTGCATGCATCACTGGGATTAATAGTAGAGTAGATGTGTGTTCGTGCATCTTCCGAGTGTACAGGAAGACAAATTGCCAACCCGGCCCCCTGTCGATCGTCAAATATGCATGGTCATGTGCGAAATCCAAATTAATTAATTTCGTTGATTTCCTGTGATCTGGTCCTTCTGATTTTACTGGGTTGTCAATTTCCAGAAGAATCTAAATAAATAATTAGTTTAATACAAATTTTGGGACCAAGTCTTCAAATTAAGAGTAATAGCAATCGTGACAATTTATCACACAGTTTTTTTTTATTATTATTTAAAAAGAGGCAGTTCCTTGCTCGCGCGCAGGAGCTACATAAACTACTATATAAAGCCTCATAATATCTCCTTCCAACCTAGCAACATTTAAGAGTTGCATTCTCTAAGCTGCCTAGCTCACATGTGCAGATCAGTCATGGATTCTCTATTACAAGCTGCTGGTTTGGGATCTTTGCCCCTGACTGTCTTCCTTATGATCATCATCCCCTTGCTGTTCTTGTTGAGTCTAGTTTTTCTTGTCCGCAGAAAGTTGCCATATCCGCCGGGGCCTAAAGGGTTGCCAATCGTCGGCAACATGGGGTTGATGGACCAGTTAACGCACCGGGGCCTGGCCAAATTGGCGAAGCAATACGGTGGAATCTTTCACATCCGGATAGGGTACTTACACATGGTGGCCGTGTCGAGCCCCGAGGTGGCGCGCCAGGTCCTTCAGGTTCAGGACGGCATCTTCTCCAATCGTCCTGCCACCGTAGCCATCAAGTACCTCACCTATGACCGTGCAGACATGGCTTTTGCTCACTACGGTCCCTTCTGGCGACAGATGCGGAAGCTCTGCGTCATGAAGCTGTTCAGCCGCAAAAGGGCGGAGTCGTGGGAGTCCGTGCGAGAGGAGGTCGACGCGACTGTGCGTGCCGTGGCATCCAACACCGGCAAGCCGGTGAACATCGGGGAGTTGGTATTTGAACTGACGAAGAATATAATCTATCGGGCAGCTTTCGGGACGCTGTCGCACGAAGGACAGGAGGAGTTCATTGGGATACTGCAGGAGTTCTCCAAGCTGTTTGGAGCTTTCAATATCGCGGATTTCATTCCTTGGCTGGGATGGGTTGATCCGCAGGGACTCAATGCCCGGCTGGCTAAGGCTCGTCACTCACTGGACGGGTTCATTGACAACATCATCGACGATCACTTGGAGAAGAAGAAGAACAAGAAAACGGTTGGTGAGGACACTGATATGGTGGACGATATGCTAGCTTTTTACAGCGAGGAAGGAAAAGTTGGCGAGTCCGATGACTCCATCAAACTCTCCAAAGATAACATCAAAGCCATCATCATGGTAAGATAAATTTAGATCATCCTAATAATTTATTAATTAGGTTTAACGAGTGATTTTTTAACTCCATTTAGTCTATTAAATACTAATTTTGGTAACTATTATTTTCTACTTGAATTAATCAATCAACATCTTCAAGTGGAATAGATACATCAAGTGAGCTCTACATCATTTATGCCGACAGTTATACGTACATGTTATAGGTAGAGTCTATCTCATGAGTCTTTCAACTCTTTCCTACTCGAGACCCAAGTTAATTGGAGCAATATATAGTAATCCATACAAACAAGATCTCATACCTTAAGTGGGAAAAAGATTTGAAATCTGAGACGGACATATGATTTATTGACATGCTTTACCGATTCAAGATTTAATATTTTTGAAAAATTAGGTGAGCAATACTTCAAATTAAATGTTTAATAAATCATTTTTATGTGTCTATTTATTGATCCCCGCTTAAGATTTTTGAAATAAATATTTTTTCTAGCACGAAAAGCCTATGCATGTGACAATTGAGTAACTAATGATCAATCAAGGGATCAGAGCTTCTTTCCTCAACAAACATGATGAGATAAATTATTGTTCATCCAAAATAATACACGACATAATATTGGTCATGAACTCATTTTAAACGATCAAAGAAAATTCAGTAACTTACAATATAATTTGTTCTATATTAACAATATATAGCTATATGTGAAATATGCAGGACGTGATGTTTGGTGGGACGGAGACAGTGGCGTCAGCGATAGAGTGGGCTATGGCGGAGCTGATGAAAAGTCCAGAGGATCTCAAGAAGGTCCAACAAGAGCTCGCCGACGTTGTGGGTTTGGATCGCCGAGTCGAAGAGAGCGACTTCGAGAAGCTAACCTACCTTAAATGCTCTCTCAAGGAGACTCTACGCCTCCACCCACCGATTCCCCTGCTTCTACATGAGACCGCTGAGGAGGCCGAGGTATCCGGCTACAGAATTCCAGCGAAGTCGCGTGTGATGATCAACGCGTGGGCGATCGGCAGGGATCGTAATTCTTGGGAGGACGCTGAGGCCTTCAAGCCCTCGAGATTCCTAAGAGAGGGCATGCCGGACTTTAAAGGCAGTAATTTTGAGTTTATTCCATTCGGTTCAGGTCGGAGGTCCTGCCCCGGGATGCAGCTCGGGCTCTATGCGCTGGACTTGGCCGTGGCTCACCTCCTCCATTGTTTCACATGGGAGTTGCCGGATGGAATGAAGCCCAGTGAACTCGACATGAACGACGTGTTCGGACTCACTGCACCGAGGGCGAGTCGACTCATCGCCATACCAAGTAAACGTGTGGTGTGTCCACTTGTTTGAGCAAAAGGAGACTTGTGATTTTGGAATTTCGGTTTCAAATAATTTTCACAATCTCTTACTATTCATCACACTCCACACTTTACCTTTTTTTTAATTTTTTTTATCAAATATTTTTTATATGAATAGTGAATAAAAAATTTGAAATAGATTAAAAAAATAAATTCAAAAAAAATATTAAAAAATATAGAATATAGAGTATAAGTGAATAGTAAGAGATTGTGTAACAAAACCCAAAATTTATATATACATATATATTTATATATATAGTATAACGTTGCAAAAATTAAAAAGTCGCGGATTATGAATTGCGTGGCCTTCTAATTAATTCTTGAGAAATTCTAAACGCAACTGGCCCCGTATCCCTTTTGCGGCCTCGGTGCCTACGTGGCATAAGTGGTAAACGACGTCTTTCGGACATCAAATTCTAAACGCAAGTTTTCCTCTGATATCTTGTGTCTATATTTTCTTCTGCCTTTCTTTAAGCTAAAATCTTTTTCTTCCAAACACTTCATTTTTTTGCAGGACAAAGATAAGCTACTAACCAACTTAAAAACTATTAAGGACTATTTTTGCTCATTCAAGTCACGGGTGTGGTGGCTCATATTTGTTTCTTTTGGTTGATACGATGGAAGCAGGGCTGCCATTATCTTGCATATTAGTAGTGATTAATAATTGGCTGAATTTAGTCAAGGGCCCTTCAAATCAAAAAATTAAATGGTTTAGTTTGATGGGTTAGTTTTACAGTAAATCTATTAATTTAGGTCTGATTATATAACTAAAATCTGGAAAATCTGGGTTTGAGAGAGAAACAAACAAAGAACATCATATCAATCGAAGAGGGAAACACAAGATATACAAGCATAGCCCAACAATCGAAGAGGGAGACTTACCCAAAAATGCCGCAGCTCTCCTCAGAGGTTGGTTTTTGGTTTGGGGCTCTTGCTTGGTTTCAAAATGAAAATCCATTCCTCCCGCGTGATGTTTCTGGGTTTTCTTGCCCCTTTATTTTTATTTTTTAATATTATCGTCTGACGTGTCAACCGCAAGGCCGCAGCGGGGTGCATCCCTGGTGGTATGTAGCAGTGTTGTTAATTCTTTATCTTTTCTTTTATTTTGTTTTGCTAGTAATTATATTTGGGAGGTGCCGATAAAATAATAAAAAAGTATGAAAATTTGTTGACGTTGAACTTAGAATTATATGAATAATACTAAAATAATTTAAGTTAATATATTTTATTAGTTTTAGAAAAGAAAATTATATACATTATATTATCATCTCACTTTCATTCCACTATGAAAGATGTAAAATATTTATTACTATTAAAAGATTCTTTATTAGATGATTATTTATCATCTATTAATGATAAATATGTTATATCTTATACAGTGGAATAAGAGTGGTATATAACAGTACTACTTTTTAGAAAATGATAAAAAAAAATTGAATTAAAATATATAAATTTAAAATTTTATTTAAAAATAATTTTTGTTTTTAAGTTTGAAAAGTGATTTTTATGGTTTATTTTGAAATTTATAAAATTGTAATAATTAATTAATGATTAGATGAAAAAGTTAAAAATTTAAAATTATGAAATATTTTTTATTTGAGTAATATTTTTTTTTTAAAAAATAGTGAGAGGTTTTGAAAAATTAGAATTTCTTCTCTCACCTCGTTGCCCCAACGTACCCAAAATAACTTTGAAATCATCTCCTCGGTAGATAAAGATCACCGCCTTTGATCATTATGATTATATTTTCATTCATTTTTCCCTTCTTACTTTATGCTGCTATTAACCCTCAAATCAATGTGATCAAAAGCTAAAATAAAAACTAAATTCAAGCTAATATTTATTACAATTTACATCGGTAATAGCACACTTCACATTAAATTTGCAAGATTTTAATTACAAAATTTATGATAACCTTAGCATCTCGTATTACAGGCCTGGGAGACTTCTTATTATGGGGCACAAAAGGACCTTGCTACAATGACCGAATAAACATTAATAATCGTTGCTTGTTTTTATATCTAAAAAAAGAACAAATATATTCATCATTTATTTTCTTATAACTCACTCATCATCTCATAATGTGTCATTAGATAATAAATTCACAAAAGAAATATAATAAGTAATCTCCAATCATGTAATACCACATTATAGGATGATGAGAATTGAGATAATTAGTAGCATTACTTCTAAAAAAATCGTGAAAATGATCTGAGTTTTCATCTCCCAAAACCCAATATCCTCGATCTTCATCCTTGCGACCTCTTGATCCAACTCCAATACATTTTGCCTAGGGGTGCTACCCGCCCCGCATGGGGAGAGGGGTGGGATTCCCAATCCGCCCCGCCTCCATCTACTAAAAAAATACTACATTTTAATTTATTTACAAATTATTTATAAGTCTAAAAGTAATTAAAAATACATTTTTAGACCCAAATTATAAATTTAAACATTGTAAATATGATTATAATTTAAAAACTATGTAATTTTTAAATTTACCAATACATATTTTATGAATAAGTCTAAAAAATTATAATATATATTTATATATACACAATTTGTAAAATATAAAAATATATTTATGTATATATATATAATATAATATATAAATACAAGTTGGGGAGGGGCGGGGTTGGGCTCTCCCCGCCACCCGCCCTACTAGGGACCCTAGATGCGGAATCAGAGTCACAGAGTAATTGCACTTGCACATGATGAAACAAAAGCTATGAGGAATTTGGTAATGGTGAGGGACAACATCAATAGGAATGAGTGTTGGCGATAATAAGTCCATCCATTAAGCAAATGAGTCAATCCACAAAGGACTATAAAGGCAATAAACTGAAAAAGTAGCCATTTGATCTTAGAATTTGTCTATTGATTATAAAGCTCACATTTAATACACCACATGTGGCTCTTTCGAAATATATGAAGAAAAAATCAGACCTGTCGGCCCCTTTTCTAGTAACCAAATCTATCGGTACTTTCTTTTAGGAGGGGTTTAGGTGGTAAGTTGAATTGAAAAAGAATCAGATAAGTTGTAAGTTGAATAAATTATTATTATAATATAATTTGTAATAGTATTTTTATTTTAAGATTTGAAAAAATTGAATTATTTTTTATATTTTATTTGAAAATTTAAAAAAAAAAATATAATAATTAGATAAAAGTTAAGCATATTTTTAATTCCAAACAAGGCATAGTAACCAAACCTATCGGCATTTTTTAGAACCCTACTACTCCTTGGGTAGTTAGGAGTTAGGGCTTGAGATTGGTACAAACTATGCCTATTTATTATTTTTATTTTGTTGGGACCTCGAGCACCAAACTTGCCTATCTTGATAGCACAATATTAATGGTGTGCTAGGAACCTCCTAGATGCTTTGCTTAATAGGACACCAATAGGACCGCACACTAGCAAAAATCCATGATATTCTTTTAGAAAAATGCTACTTAGCATCTTAAAAGTTACCATTCAAGTAGTTTTAATTTGTTAATTTTTTATTTAATAATTATAGAAGTGACAATTAGTGAAATTGTATATATTTTTTTAACTTTTTTTTAATGATTAAAGATGTTAAAAAATATTAAAAAGAAAATAGAAAAAAAAACAAAAAAAGAACAAAAAATTTGAACTAGTGATACATCCAACTATAAATACTAGGCGGCCCACTAGCGCACCATCCAACTATAATTAATAGTTAGTAGCTTATTTTAAAATTTCTAACCTTTAATATGTAATATAATTTACGCATAAATAATTAGATTAGAAGAAAATGATATAATTATTTATAATTAGTTAGAAGAAAATTACTAATTATTTGCTTTCTGTTTATATAACTGCTTAATATTATAAATATCATATAAAAAATTATATATCAAATTTGGTCAGTCTAATCTGGTCCGGGGTGAATAACCCAATCCTGAGATTGGACCAAAAATCGAGTTTCCTTACTTTATTGGACCAAGACTGACCCTTTTTTAATCGATCCAAACTGGATCGATTAAAACCGATCGGCACTTGCATCCCTATTTAGAGCTGTAAAAATCATTTAACTGAAAAATAAAATTTCTCATAAAATATCTATTGCTTTAAAAGAAATGATACAGAGTGCAAGATTTATTTTTCTAAATAATGAAGAGGAGGTGCAAATTTTATTTGAACTCGAGTCGAGTTTGAGTTTTTCATCGAGTTGAATTTATATTTACGAACAGCTCGTTTAATATTCGAGTGAGTTCAAATAATACATGATTATCTATATTATATTTTGTAATTTTATTTAAAAATATTAACAAATAAACTTTAAATTTTTGTTAATATCTTTACAGAGTTTGTCTATAAATACATAAACAATTAGATTTATAAGAATTCAAGTAATATGTAGAAATATTCTCATTATATTCCTGCCTGCTCAGGATAAGGCTTTGTTCGAAGATCAAGCTGAAATTGAGTCCTTGTCCTCACATCAGCATACGTGTAACCAATTTCTACACATTCTCTAAAACACAAATACGCCTCCAAAATATTTTAAAGAGATGCCGAAAATTTGTATGGCAATACCTGCTTTTGATGAATTCCACAAGGACGACCTAATTCAGTCCAGACATCCCGCAGGAAACAGGAGCAAGGTGTCAAAACATTTTCCAAGTAATAAATGAGCAAGAAAGTATTCACCAGAAAATCCAAGGAAAGAAACACCAAAAAGGACACTCATGCTTAACAAAATGAGACATAAAACTTACTTGTGGAGATGCACCAAAAGGAATATGCTGGCCACCAACGGTGAAGTATATTTCTTCTCCAAGCTGAACAAATTCCAACAGAATTAAATTAGATGCAAGAATCACACGACAAGGGTCAGAAAGGTTACTTCCAAATATAAGTATGGGAAGTAACACAATGGGCCAGTACTAAAACAATCAGATGCAAAAGCCAGTAAAAGCAAGTGTTACTTCCATGGTTTTAGTTCTCCTCACTGTTTTCGGAACAAGTGAAATCGAATGGAAAGCAGTTATTTCTCATTGACACATTAACCTTAGTAATTACATTTCTCTCTCTCTCTTCTTTTTGGTGCTATTTAAGTCTCTTTGGTTTCTGAAATTACAAGGAAAGAAAATAATATCAAGTTAAGTGGTTTTTGTTGCTTTGCATTCCCAGAATATGTGAAAAAAAATTCCTCTGCATTGCCAAATTGTTGAACTACGCATAATTGATTCTATTTCCCATCTTGCATTTTTCTTGATTGTAAAATATCGAAAATAATGGAAATGGTATTGAATGACAGTTCATTCATTTCTTACCTTAATGTTTGACTGTTAGAAAATATGCCACATACTTATTATAGGTTAGAGATTAGAGGAATAGGGTGTGCCGTCGAAGTCGGCTGAGGCTATAACAACAGCCATGAACAACAGCTTGGAAAATGTGTCTCGCTCATTTGTTTATGGAATTCGGACTTGAATTTGGACAGATTGAATTCTTGAATCATTTCAATCTAAAGAAACAAACAAACATGATTGTAGGAAATTTCAATTTAATAGAAGGAATATCGGAATAATGATCATACAGAATCTTTAAATTTAAATACATCATTTCAGGCCAAATTAACTAAATTGACAAATGCAAAAACATGCAGATGAGTTAACCAGCATAGATAAAGTACCTTTTGCATCTCTACCTTTGAAACAAATAAGTGACACATTTTCCAAGTTGTTGTTCATGGATGTTGTTAAAGCCTCAGCCTGCTTCGACGGCACACCTTGTCCCTCTAATCTCCTAACCTATAATAGGTACATATTTTCTAATAGTCAAACATTAAGGTAAGAAATGAATAAACTGTCATCCAATACCATTTCCATTATTTTCAATATCGTAAATATATTTTACAACCAAGAAAAATGCAAGATGGGAAATAGAATCAGTTATGCACAGCTCAACAATTTGGCAATGTAGAGGTATTTTTTTCACATATTCCGGGAATGTAAAACAACAAAAACCACTTAACTTGATATCATTTTCTTTCCTTGCAATTTCGGAAACCAAAGAGACTTTGATAGCACCAAAAAGAAGAGAGAGAGAGGGAGAGAGTAATGTAATTACTAGGGCTATTGTGTCAACGAGAAACAACTAATGTCCATTCGATTTCACGTGCTCAGAAATATGCCTACAAACCAACTGCTTTCCAGATTGCCCCCACCGCCTGCAAGCCGAGCAACAGCCATTCGATCTGGTTTTCCGGTTTAGATGACTGATTTATACAGAAATAAAATTAATAAAAGGGGGTCAAAAAACTGTCGGCACATCCAGAATACAAACTAGTAATCACTGTACTTTATAAGTCCAATAGAACATGCATTGTCTAAAACATTGTTTGAAAATCTACTTTTATTAAAACTTTTTTTTTTTTTGATAAGTTGAAAATCTACTTTTATTAAAACTGTGCGTGAAAAAAATACAAGCTATAAAGCTGCTATAAGAATATGATACATGTTCATAGGATACACAATTTTATACACAATTGATTATATGGCAGATACATGTTAACTATTAAAATCACAGATTTATACACAATCTGCAAAAACAAAATCACCGATTTCTCATAACTATTAACAAACAAAATCTGCTATAAGCCTATGATACATGTTCATATGATACACAATTTTATACACAACTGATTATATGGCAGATTAGTAGATTACACAATTTCACAATCACAAAAATCCTAAATTTCGGATTCAAAACCCTACCAACACAAACACTATCTACCAGATTTCAAAAACCCTAATAGTAATAAACGGATTCCATCAATACCATATTATTCATACCAGATTGCAAATTAATTTCAAATAACTTAAATAAGTGAATGAAAAAAAAAAATAAGGGAGAAAAATTACCGTCGGACTCGAAAACAGAGAGACGTGGGAGAGGGGCTGCCGGCTGCGTGAGGGGCCGCGTGACTCAGTGAAAGATGAGAGCCTCAGAGAGCAGCGCAGCTCGAGGGTCTGTGCGTGAGAAAAGTCCCCTATGTGGGTGGTATGTGGGGGTCTCAAATCGAAAAGTCCCCTTCTTGGATGTCTTTGAATATCGGGCTGAAGCTACCTTCTTCCCTGAATTTTGTAACGAAGATCACGGGGACTGCTGGGCGGTTCAACCATAGAAAGATTCCATTTGCCAGTCTTTAAATTTCACCCTTTTGCGATGAGAGAGAGAGAGCGAGGGATTGCTGAGAGTGAGGAGAGAGAAGTCTTGGAGAGAGAAGGAGAGAGAGTGTCTTGCTTTGTCACAGGCAGCGAAAGACGGTGGAAGAAAGGCAGAGTCTTGGGAGGTTTAGTTACTACGAGAGTGAGGTTCATAGAGGCAGACAGGGGAGGCAGAGAGGCGGAGACGAGAGTAAGGAAGAGGGAGGCAGCTTTTTGGGTTTATGACTTTATTCAAATTTCGTATGGTGTAAACTGGAGACTGGGAAAGGAAACGGCGCCATTTCCTATTAGTATTAGTAATGGTTTGGTTCATTTTTTATTTTTTTTTAAATGATCATTAAAAAAATTTTCTGAAGGTTTGGGAAATTTTATATCATTTATATATATTTCTAATCCATTTAATACATACTTATAGATTATAGTAATTTAGTTATAGTGATTATTAGACTATATAATAGTATTAATATTAGATTATTAGTATTAGTTATATGTTAATGTTAGTTATAGTGATTTAGTATAATTATATTAGTATAAGTATAACTATAGGTATAGTGAATTTGTTAATTGTTATATTAGTATTTTTTAATTGTTATTTTGAGTAGTGAGTTTAATTTATTATAACTACATTATTGATAGTATTATAGTGATACACTGATAGTATTAGTATAGTGATTAATGATTATATGTGATTATTTACTATTTAGTATAGTGATTTATATACTAATTTAGTGATTTTCTTTCTTTTTGGTTCTTACTTCTTATAATAAAATGTTATTAATAATATAACTTAATATATATATTATGTTTAAAGCATATGATCAATTAAATTTTTATCTTTAAGATTAAACTTTTATTTTATATATTATAATAACATTATCTTATATATAATTATATTAATAACATATGATCAAACAAATTACAAATGTTCATATTTAAGATTAATATTTTATGTTATAATTTATAAATTATAATATGAAATTATTTCATATATAATATATAATTATATATATTATATATAAAAATTTCATATATAATTATAGATTATATATAAAACTTATATATATAATATATTATATCTTTATATATATAAAGTGTCTATCTAACAAAAAATTATTGATTTAACATTTTTGTTGTTGTTTACCGTTAACTTTAACGCGGTTTGTCGTCCTATTAAATTTCCATCGATCAGCCATCATTAGGGGTGATATTGGTCCGGTCCGGTCCGGTCTTAGACTATTTTGTGGACTGGACTGGACCTATTCGGTCCATAGATTTTCAAGCCTAGATCGGACCGAGTATAGATCGGTCCAGTCCAGTCCAAGGTCGGTCCATTCGGTCTAGACATGCTCCAAATGGGCCATTCAACCCATCTAAATTTGACTTTTGTTGGGCCCAAATTCAATTATTTTCGGCCCACTTCAAATTTTGTACATTTTTTTAGCTAAAAATACTTAAAAAGCAATTGATCTTAAAAAATGCAATGATAAAAGAAAACTAATCTATATTAAAAATTAGAAGAGCAAAAAAAAAAAAAAAATACAAAATAATAATACAAAAATTATTACTTACAAATTACAAAATGAAGTGAAACAAAACTAATTAATACAAAAGTTATTACAAGTAATGGTGTCTAATTATATACCTAACTTCTAACTTCTAAGCAATACAGAAACAGAACTAATTAAAATTGCAGATTCTTGGGATTACGTAATCTTTAACATTGAAATTTCAGCTTTCATCCTGAATTTGACCCATGTGATTAGCTTTCATTACTACTTCATTGCCAAGAAAATAAACAAACAAAACAGGTGAATAATAATAATAATAATAATAATATGAAGTAGAAGATCAAAAACAATATAAGCTTCCATTTTTGTTTAGTTAACAAGATAGAATATTGAGTGCTGAAAATTCTAGTTTGCCTCTTTTTGTCCTCTCTCATTTTGAACATTAATTTATTAAATTAATACTATTACATTAATTTATTTTTGACATGGAAACATAACAAGTGTCATAGGTGTTTGACTTAGACTGATTAACCAACATCATAGAACAATGATTTTGCATTTGTCTTTTAAACAGGGCTGAGAACTGATCTAAAAACATACAAAAAAGGCAATGAATATCCAGAAATATCTTATTAAAAAAAATATAATAAAAGGCTCTAACATATAAAGGCAATGAATATCTAACAAAAAACATCTCCGATGCCTTTATCTAGGGAAAAAGTTCATGAAATGTCCAGAAATTCTACATGAAATGTCCAGAAATTTATAATGATTTTGCATTTATATTTTAAAAAGGGTTGAGAACTGATCTAAAAACATACAAACAAGGCAATGAATATCCATGAATAACTTATAAAAAAAAATATAATAAAAGACTCCAACATAAAAGTAATGGCTCTAAAGTTAATAAAAGTAATGCAATTCTGGTTTTCTAATTATTGAATACATGAGGTTACCAATTCTTCATAAAATTAAAGTGCCAATGAATTACAATATTTAGGAACCTAATAGAGAAATATTTGTATTCCTTTTGGTAATTAATTAAGTGTAATGATTCAAAGTTAATCCAATTATAAAATAATATTTTTGACATATTATAATGTGATTTTTATAGAAATTACAAGAAACGTTAGTTAAATTATTTGGGATTGAAATGTGATTTCGGCCAAAACATTATAAATCGGCCTCAATACCTGAAATTGTAACACTCCCGTCACTCTAAGGCTTGTTAAACTAGAGGACTTGGATGCTACTAACATTAAAAGATACATTCTTTGAACTAGGTATAAAGATTTCACACATTTATAAACAAACTTTTCAAAGTGTTAATTAAAAGGGCAATGGGAAGCTGTCTTTTTAATTGTGCTGCTGCAGATTTTCTACATGGATGGTCTCCTTTTTTTTCCTTTCCTTTTTAAAAAAAAAAATACAATTAAATCCCAAAGTGATGCACTGATGGTAAATAATAAATAATAAATATCATGGCTCTTTGTGATACATAAAAAAAACCAGCAAAACAGGTCATTAATAAATTAGAAAGAGAATGACCAATATTAATACATGAGTTTTTTTCAAAATAACTAAACATGATTGATGACAAATTTCGTTTCAGCCTTTCAAGTAAAGTAACAATCTTCTCACATCTTTAGTCTTTAATCAAGATTGGGTGTAGAGCCAGTAGGTATTGAATTTGACACCTCCACAGAATCAACAAAGTTTGGGTCCCCAACAAGTTCTATCTATAAAAATTTAAAACAAAACAAGTTAAATAAAATACATTACATAGAAAATAAAACAAAATAAAATTACAGCACATAGAACTATAAATGATAATTTATTACATACCCATATCCAGTTGCTTCTCAAATTCTTCCACTTCATCCATTAAAGTCCTAAGGCTTATTGGAGTAGAAGAAGAACGAAGCCAATTTTGTGCACATATTAGACCCTCAACACTCATTGGATTTAAACTACTTCGGAAAGGGTCAAGTACACGACCCGCAGTGCTAAATGTAGATTCAGAGGCGACAGTAAATACCGGTATTGCAAGTACATTACGTGCAACCTTTGAAAGCACATGATATCTAGCTGAATTCACCTTCCACCAAATTAGAACGTCAAAACTATCAACTTGATCCTCACATCTTTCAGCTAGATATCTATCAACCTCTGAATTACTTTCTAAACTGTCTTCTGACTGTAATTGTTGCTTAAATTGGGCCATCAAATTTGCTTTTCTACTCACTATCTTGTCAGCTGAAGGAGATACATCTTCATGTAGGGAACTTGTACGCTGAGGAGAATGCCCTTCTTCATTTTCTCTGTATACCTCATACATGCGGATAAATGCATTTTTCACCTTCCAACTAAAATCAAATTTTTTTGCATTATCATGTGCATACATTTGTCCCAACCCAATTCAAGATATCGCATCTTATAGCGAGGATCAAGAATAACACCAACATAGAGTAACATATTCTGATTTTTCAAGTTCTCCAAATATTTTTCAAACTTTCTCCTCATATTTATGGCCATTAATCCCACAACGGGATTTCGTTTTTCACACTCCATGTTAATGGCATCTTTAATAGTAACTAACTCCGGAAAAAAAGCATTACAAGTTACATATTCACCCCCCGGGAAGTGTAAAGTTGCATCATAAAATAATGCAAGAAATCTCACAAACACTTTTACCTTCTCCCAATCAGATGCATTAGGAGGCCCTAACTTTTTTGACTTTCTCCTATTGACCACATGATCCACATCTTCGTCGTTGTCCTCATCATCCCCAATACTACCAAGGAAGCATGGATTTTCTTCCTCCAACCGATCAAAAGCCCTTTTAAATTTGGAAGCCCTTTCCAATATAAAATAGGTGGAGTTCCACCTAGTCGGTACATCTAGGCAAACTTGACTTTTGGATTGAATATCTTCCAACCCTACACATTTTTTAAATATACTCCATCTTTGAGCAGAGGATTTAACATACTTTACAACACCCCTCACCTTCGCAATAGATTCATCATATTCTTTCAAACCCTCACGAACAATTAAATTCAAAATGTGGGCACAATATCGAACATGCAAGAATTCATATTTTAAGACCGTGTCTCTCCTATACTTGGTTTTTTTTTTCAAATAAGTAACGGCCCCATTATTAGAACTTGCATTATCGAGAGTGAGTGCAAGAAATTTTGGTCGCCCCCAATCAATCAACACATCTCTATACCTTTTTCAAGTGTATCACCCTTATGATTTTCAACCAAACAAAAGGAAAGAATCCTCTTGTGTAACTTCCAGTCATCATCAATGAAATGTGCTGTGAGACACATATAATTTAAGTTTTGCACGGATGTCCAAGTATCCGTGATGAGGGAAATTTGTTGCCCTCGAAGAGCATTTCTCAACTTTTGTTTTTCTTTCAAAAACAAATTAAAACAATCCTTGGCAACCGTCATACGGGATGGAATCCCTACCCACTTAGGGCAAACCACAAGCATAAACTTCCTAAAACCCTTCCCTTCAACATGCCTAAAGGGTAACTCATCAAGAATAATCATCTCAGTTAAGACTTGTCGGCAAGCCTCAACACTAAATGCAATAGGCACAAGTCCCCCACTTTGACTACCACTTCCTCCCTTTACCTTCCAACTTAGAGTTGTCTGAGATTTATCCATCTTCTTAAACAGACATTTCTTATACAGATTCTCAATGTGATTCTTCATGTTTTTTGTACCATTGGCCTTCGTATCAGCAGCATACGAAGTACCACAATAATTACATGCAGCCCTAGATTTAGTTAGATCACATTTTGGTATGATTGTAAAGTGATTCCAAACAAAAGACCTAACTCTACCCCTTTGTGACCCACCAACTAATTGTTCACTTACATTGGATGGGGGTGGGGGTGGGGGTATGTTTTGTATTGACTCTTACACATCATTTGTAGAAGACTCCATCTATAAAAAGGACAAAAGGAGAAGTGGACAAAATAATTAGAAAACAAACATTAATTTATTACAAACATTGAAATACATGCAGATTGAAAGACATGCATATATATCTATATATATCATATATAGATATATATATTCAGGCATGCATATATATCTATATATATATTCAGACATGCATATATCTATATATATATTTATATATATATTCAGACACGCATATAATAACAACACACAAAAAAATTCACTGAACTACAGATGATAGAATCGATAACACAGATGACAGAATCACAAAAAAATGACAACACAATAAGTTAATAACACATCCACCGGATCACCCCACATAATCGATCCACAGAATCACAACACAAAAAAATTCTCCAATCATCCCAAAATCCTTTACAGTCGAGCTGAAGCATTTGAACAAATCGGAGAGAGAGAGAGAGAGAGAGAGAGAGAGAGAGAGAGAGAGAAGAGAGAGAGAGAGAGAGAGTACCGACTACCGAACGGCTGCAAGCCTGCTGCGACGGAGGTGACGGTGGGGACGGAGAGTGGCCAAACACTATTTAGGGTTTTCACTTTTTGCAGGAGGAGTTGGAGGAATTGGGGGAAATGTGAAATGAATCGGGGGAGGGGGGAAGACTGAAGACGCCAGGCAAGTTCCTGAAACGGTGCCGTTTGGTTCTTAATTTGACCCAAACGGCACCGTTTCAGGAACGTTAATTGAAAAAAAAATAAATGGGTTGCATGAAACAACGCCGTTTCACGCAACCCAGTTTTTCTCTAACCTGTAGTGACGTTAAACGGCGCCGTTTGGGACCCATTTTGAATGAAACGACACCGTTTCTGGGAAGGCAGACTTCATGTATTTTTTTTTGTGATTCTTTTACATTTTTGACACATAAATCAATTAAAATAATTATTTAAATTAGTAAAATTAAAATTAAATAAACTATTTAATGTGGATTATTTTATTAACTCATTAAAAAATAATTAGTGATAATTATATTTATAATGTTAAATTTTAATTGAGAATTTGTTACTAAGTTAGAGTATGTAAATTACTCAAATTCAATGTATTATAAATATTATAATTTATGATTCTAATACTATAAATTATAATGACAATTATAGTATAACTATATAATAGTATTAGTATAAACAATTAGACTATTAGTAATATAGTATAGCTATATATTAGTAATTTAGTATAATATAATTGTATAAGTATAACTATAGTCTATAGTTAATAGTTATAACTATACTAAATCATTATAACTTACACTAATATATAATATAATTATAATAAATCACTATAATATAGTATTATTAATTTATTAGTATAACTAAACTAATATAATAACTAATATAACTATATAATAGTATTAGTATAAATTTTAAAGTATTAGACTATTAGTAATATAGTATAGCTATATATTAGTAATATTAGTATAAGTATAATTGTATAAGTTGTATAACTATAGTTTATAGTTAATAGTTATAACTATACTAAATCATTATAACTTACACTAATATATAATATAATTATAATAAATCGCTATAATATAGTATAACTAAACTAATATAATAACTAATATAACCATTAGAATAACTATATAAATATATAATGGTATTAATAGTCTATACTTAATTATAATATAGTATAATTATATATATAATTAATTATATATAAAAAAATATAAAAATAATTTATATTCGGTCAGGTCCGGTCCGGAAAACCGCCGGACCGTGGACCGGACCGAATGTGGTCGGTCTAAAAAAAAATGGACCGGACCAGACCGGACCAATACCGGTCCGGTCCAGTTTTCTTGGTCCGGACCCGCCGATGCTCACCCCTAGCCATCATAAAGTGCCTATCATCATTGTATGAATAGAATTCCAATATTATATTTTTATAACTTGTCATTTTAAAATTGAATTTTAATATTAATTTAAGAAAATTCTATTAATTCTTTTAATTATTTCAATTTTCTAGTTTGGACCCCAAATGTTTGACTATGTGAGGTCGGTTTGTCCAAAATAAATGTCAGAAAATATCAAAAATTATTGAAGATAAACCAATAATACTTGGAACAAAAATATCTATTCGATCAAATAACGATATTTATAATAATTAAGTAGCTTAGATATTTTTCCATATTATATGTATATATGCTTGCATTAAAATTGATCTCAATTTCAACAACGGATTGTCTCTGTCATCACGTCCGTCAAGTACCTTTATAATCAATCATCATCTTCCTGAGGTAGCTACAATGAAAAAAATGGTAATTCTCGCAAATTAATGATTACATATTAATGCATGTATATTAAAGTTAATTATGTGATTTATGTAATTTACCTATGTATTTCATTTCCTTATATTATTCTTCATTTTTGAATTTTAAGGGCGGATAACAATGATTTGATAATGAAAAATATAATTAGAAAAAGCTTGACATACCCATCTGCCCCTCTGTCATCTGTTGGTATTCGAGAAATTGTGAGGAATTGCGATATTGCAGAGTTGATGAAGGGTTTGTAACCCATGGCGGTAAATATTATTTTATTTTTAATAAATTAAAATATTTACAAAAGCATTCCTTCTAAAAATTGGTTATGATTTAACGTAGAAAGCAAAATTCTAGATAGAGGCAAAGATAAATGTGATTGACTTGGACCAAATATTTTATTACATGTCATGTGTTGGCTGTAATAAAGGAACTGGATATAAATATAATGAAGGCTTCGTTTATATATATTGCAAAAGCCAAGGGGTCTGCAAACCACGATATGTATCTTACAATTATAATTTATAATTAATATCTAATTTAATTTAGAATTTTACACTATTAAAATTTAAAATAATATATTCAATGCATTTAAAGTGCTAGAACATATGTTGAATTAGACGATAATACTGAAAAGCTAGCTGCTATTATGTTTGATGAAGTAGCAGAATAGTCATTTGGTTGTTCAGCAGTTGAGTTGATGAAACATGCCGGAGAGGTATCTTTTAAAAATTTTATTCAAAAATCGAGTTTGATTATAATGAGTTAATTAAAAAAGAAATTTGGTTTTTATTAATTATGTAAAACTATTCAAATTTAATTTTGTAGGAACATCGAACATATGTTAAAAACGTTGTTGAGAAATTATCAAAAGAATTTTGGAAGATTAAAGTTTATGCAAATCTAGAGAAACTAAAGGAGAAAAAACATAGGAATTTTAATGTCCTCTCTATTGAGGCAACGCAAGATGAGGAAAATGCTGGATCTTCATCATATGCATTTTAATGTCCTCTTTATTGAGGCAACGCAATGTGATGAAAATGTTGGATCGTCATCCTAGAATTAAAATTATCTCAAACAACTTTCATAAAACTATGGGCGATGTTTATTAATGGGACCATGTTATTTATAGCTTCTATTAATGCTATTCTTTTATAATATATCACAGCGTGTAATTATATATGTGCAAATGTTATCTTATTTTGTGCTGATATTGAAGGTAATGATATATATCTACCGTATCAAAAAGTGTTTTTTAGTATTTGGAGCCTAGTTGGTATCTTGACTACAAACTTGTCACTATCTAAATGCAACTTCTATTTTTACAAAAAAAAAAAAAAAAAAGATTCTTTCAAGTTGATTGTTAGTCAATGATATAATTAAGTCGTTGGTAATCTCTTTCAATGTCTTCTAAGGAGTGTCGTTTTGCTAGGATTTTAGATGACAAGAAATGTGAATTTCGAATTCAAAACTTATTTAACTATTTCTTGAAAGCTAAACACACCGTGAAAGTTTTGTTATATTTTTCAAACACCCTGATTTCTTTGCACGTTTTTTTTAATGTATATTGCGGCGCACATTAGTTTCCAGATATATTAACAAGATAAGATGAAAGGTTTTGGATTTTGCTTTTTGTGTGCTATAGTTCTCATGTAATTATTTAATTACATAAATATTACATCGTTATTTAATTAACTGAAAACATTACGTTCTTATTAATAAAAAATTATTTCTTAACAAAAATAAATAAATATAAACTAAGCAACTTGCGTTGCACGTTGCTTTCACCTAGTAATATTAAATTTGTATAAAACTTATATATATAATATTAATTTTTATATATTTTTTTCACCAACCGGTCCAGTCCGGTCCCGGAAACCACATAACCGGAACCGGACCTAATCCGGCCGGTTTGCATAATACAAGAACTAGTCCGGTTCGGTCCGGACCGATTTTTCGATTTAAATTTACACCCCTAGGCAAAAGGATGAATTGTTCAGTTTATGCAAAAAATAATCGGCAATTAATTTTCTCAATTCTTTCCTCTTCAGCTCGCCTAAATCTGGAGGCCCTCACCCTCTAAATGAGAAATCCTATCAATTTCCATTCATGTGTATGTGAAGTGTTACATGCTCGCGGAGAGAGAGTTTGCAGTAAAAATAGGTTTTTTTTTTTTTTTAAAAGTAATTGGGGGTTTCGAACTTAGATTTTTTATTTGGAGAATTGGGTTATATGCTATTAGGCCATTTGCCCATTGACGAGAGGCTGAAATTAAATGATGTGATTCTACAAGTTCTATGAAACTGTTGAGGTGTCTTTTTCTGATTGAGGGTGTAAATCTTGAATTTTCACACATCCAGTTTTAAGATTTTCTCAATTTCGAATAATACTATATTAAGATTGTAGAAGGACCATGCACTTTTTAATTTTAAAATTT
Source organism: Pterocarya stenoptera (assembly GCA_003123785.1). Taxonomy (NCBI): domain Eukaryota; kingdom Viridiplantae; phylum Streptophyta; class Magnoliopsida; order Fagales; family Juglandaceae; genus Pterocarya; species Pterocarya stenoptera. Next base: position 24,141 of record QEOT01003301.1, read on the forward strand.
TTTAAAAAAAAAATACATGGTGGCCGAACCATCCCCTTGGCCATGGGTTGGCTGTGCCAAACCCTTGACTGCCACAACCCACAAGGTGTGTCTTAACCCAGAGGAAAAATTTTCAAAGCCCTCTTTAATACATAGTTTTTTTAAGATGTCATCAGTATAATTTTATAAAGATAATTTCATCCTCCAAAATTTTCAAAACTCGAGCTTGTTTGTTTTTAAGATTAAAATCTAAAACTTTGAGCACTTTAAAAACTTCTCATCTCATCATTATAACTTTTCTAAATCCTCATACAAAAAAAAATAATAATAATTCAATTTTTTCAAATCTCAAAACAAATATAATATTAAAAAATATATTCTAAAAATACTTTATTCAACTTTTTAACTTTAATCTCAACTCATCTCTCTCCGAAAATAAACGAGGGTATATCATCTAGTTTTTCAAATTCCTTTTATTTTTTCAATAGTCTTTTCATACTCGTACCTCTCTCTTTTTCATCAATAAAATCTCACACATTTTTACACTAATTGTTTTGTTATTTTTTACATCTCATAATACTCAAGAAAATTTCTCGATCTTTTTTTATTAACTATTTGTTATATTTAGAACCTCATTTTTTTTCTATTTATTTTTATTGGTTTCGTTAACATCTATGCTACAATTGATTTAACATCTACCCATGCAATTCCTATTTATATAATAGAAGTTTTATAGCGCTCAGTCTTAGATTCAATAATAAAGTTTTTATTTATTTATTTATTCTTTATTTATGCTTTTATTATGGATTTGTTATAGCTTTTTATTATTTAACCGATTTTGAGCAATTATTTATTATTTTTTACTTCAAGTTTATAAATAGATCTTTATTAATATGTACTAATAGAAGATGTTACGTGCCTAAGCACGTATGCCCAATTGAATGTTTTCTATATTTTTTTTAATTAACAAGACATGTCTCTAAATTACAGAATTTTCACAAACAAATAAAAACTAAAAGAATAAACTATTATTACATAGTCATAACTGTTGAGGTGGAGGTGAAGGATGAGGAAAAGCTTTTGGCACTATGTCCTGACCCATTGAATCAGTATATTGACAAGTGTTGTGTCAGGCTGAAAGTTTTTCAAGTTGAGACTCCTCAAGTCAGCCTAAGGGTTGGCCAGTAGGTGCATCTTCAAACGTGCCAACCCAGCATCATACCCATATGCAAATGCCCTATCCCGGACAGTTTGGGTGGCTGAGAGTTGGGGATGTAGGCAGACAATCTCGTTGTTCGCAGTAGTTAGCTCGGCATCTAATCTTCTTCGCACCTCCCTCAACTCGTTCACCTCCCGAGACATTCTCAACAAATTCACCATATTCTTATCCTGGCGAGCGTCAACATCAGCACGCTCCTTCTTATACCTGTTAAAGGTGGCCCGAGCCTCAACCAATTCTCCTTACAACTCTTTGATCCTGTTGTCCTTCTCATGGCACTCCTTCCATAACACCTTTTTCCTTTTAGCCAACTCCTTGGCCACCCTCTCGCGCTCTTTTTCAGAGGAAGCCAAAGTAGTGGCTGCCTCCTTGGATTTCTTCTCAGCATCAACTCGGGAGCGCTCAGAGGAGTCCAACATCCCTTGAAGATGCAGGACCTCTGCCCGAGTGGTAGCTCTCTCCAGTTCAGCCACATGCAAAGCAAAGTTGTCCCTGGCGTGGAGACTCTTAACACGGAGAAGTTCAGACCAAAGATTGGATGATTCGTCACGAAGAGAATCAAGGTCAGCCTCCAATGATCGGGCGTAGCCATCAGCCTGCTCCAGATTGGCCCTACCCTCCATGATCCAAGACCCTAGGGCATCAACGTTCTACACAAGCATGATAAAGTTAGAATATAACACACGTCTAACAAAGCACATGTAAACAAAAATAGATGATATGAAAAATGAGCCTTACTGGAGCTAACATTCTCCTCAGGTGCTTTGTCATCTTTACGACTGCCTCCGAATGAGGCAGAGAAGTATGGAGACCAGCATCTTCCTCCCAGTTGACGTCTCCCATTAAACTGGTTTCAGCCTGTTGAGAATTCATATCCCTCCACTCTATCTTTAATTTTAATTTTGTTGAGAATTCTGATTCAAAGGCTTGAGGCTCTGCCGTTTTATTTTTGTGAATTCAGAAAGCTCCAATTTTATAGCATTTTTCGGAACCCAGGCAGCTCCGGGTTTTGCAGTATTTTGTCAGGTTCCAGGTTTCACGGGTTCCAAATTTTACAGTTTTTTCTTTTTGCTCTACGCAGGTACTTTAACTCCCTTTTTTGCATCAACGGTGTCGATTCAACAACTTCTGAAGAAACACGTTGCCTAGTTGAGCGAAAAAAAAAATTTATTACTCAATTGTTTGAGTAGTAAATTTACTACTCAGGGCTTGGGGCAGAGTTCGAGGCTTTAAAGCGTTGCCGGCTCGATCTTTATAGCACAAATCAGGGATGAAAGACTCGTTGATTTACAACATTTGTTGGACTCCGAAATTTACAACACTTGTCGACAGTTTGTATCCAAAAAACAAATGCAACTAAGCAGTGGAATTAACTTGTGAACAATTGGGCATTCTCTTTTATAATTACAAGTTGTCTTTTAACTAATGCGTAGAAGCATTTACCTTGGATTTATTGGCGAGGACAAGTTGTCTTAATGAATAATTTAATGCATAGAGAAAAAAAAGAAGAAGCAAACTTTAGCAAATATTTTGGATAATGATAGGTCGGCAAGTATAAAAATTTACGACACTTATCAACAGTTTTTTTTTTGTTCATTTTTATTTTTATATTTTTTAAATATTTTAAATATTTTTAAAACATTGAAAAAAATTGCCAAATGTATATTTTTGGTATTTTTAATAGATTTGTTGTCTTTTTTTATTTTGTTGAAGTCGTTTGATCATCATCACTTTCATCTCTGCTAATACTTTCATCATCATTACTTTTGATCATTGTTTAATTTAAATAAAATTTATTTTTTTGTTTTCTTTTCAGATCATAGACTCTATTTGAAAGGCATGCAGCTAAAAGAAGAAAGATGATTGATAAGATTGGATAAAGTATAAAGGTCTGGACATATTACTGTTAATTTCCGGCATACTGATTGAGGCATCACTTTTATCCAAAAGATGAACATTAATTAGTGGTCATCATGACACCTTTGGTTGGAGCGATTACAAATGAAGAATATAAAAGCCTAAGAAGGAAATGAGTAATGCAGCAAAATCAAGCACTAAGGTCACTTCATCGAGTGCCACAACCTATGGAACCTACATATATTTATTATATTATATAGTCTTAATTGATTGAATGAGTCTTGAGGATGCTCCAGTACTTAGCATTAGATCCGTACAAGTTGGATATTATATAGATATTATACTAAAATCAATGATTATTTTCTATCAAAATAAATTTATTTTTATCAAAATAATAACTTTTATTGAAAATAACTAATTCATTTTTCTTATAATACTTCACATATATATAAATACAACAAATATCATATAGAACAAGTTGTCAAAATTGTTTTTACTGTTGAAGTTTATCCCCTAGGCTGTTCACTAAGTAGTTGGCAATTAAGTGGACACGAAGTGATATAAGTGAGCATAAGAGTAACATTAGTTAGGTTTAAATAGGGTTAAGCAATGATGGGTTTAATTTGGAGATAGAGACAAGGAAAAAGAAGGGGACCAAATTCATTTTCCACTATCATTTCAATTTTCTTAGGGCCCCACTTTCTTTTTATTTGTTTATGATTCTTCTGTTGAAGTTTATCCCCTTGGCTATTCACTACGTGGTGGGCTATCATTTTCCTTCTTTTTTTTTTTTTTTTTTGTAAAACAGAAGACTTTCCTTCCTCTTTGAATGGTTTTGTGGTTTTTGAATTAGTGGTCCTTATTATAAGTGTGTATTGGTTTTGATTGATTTCAACGAGATAGTTAATTTCAATTCATGTTTTAGGCAGTGGACTTTATCTATGCAGGAGCAACTTTCATATTCAAACCCAACATAGTATCTCCAGCAAGTGGGTTTACTTGAATAGAGCTGCAGATCAAAATTGCCAATACTTGTCCGCAAGAGAAAGAAGCAGAAGTAGTGTTTCTCTTATAATAAAGCTTATTTTCCACCTTTTGCTCGTGATCAGTTGTGACATAAAATGTACAACCATATCTATATCTATATAGACGAAGATAAAAGTAGGTAAAAGAAAGAAGCAGAAAGTAGTGATTATAATAAAGCTTATTTTCCAGCGTGTGAGATGTAGAGAATTCTTCAACCTCCATGTAATACTCTTTCTGTGGGGTCCTTTAACTTTTTGATAAAAGTAGCTAAAATAAAGGGCACAAATCAGCAAAAGTTAAGGTAGAAATAATTACCCTTTAAATTTAATGTTATTAAAAGTATAAAAAATTGGAAAGTGGAAATTATCATCATTATTATTACTAATTACCTTTAGTTATTACCCAACTTATATTAAATAAAAATTAGTAGATAGATGCTAGTTCATATTTTTTTGGTGTAAATGAAATTAGTAGATGAAAATCCAGTTCGTATTTTCTCAAAGAGTGGATGGAGCCCATGTGGGAAGAGTACTACATGCCAATTGAAAATTCTCCACTTTCACACGTTGGAAAACAAGCTTTATTATAATCACTGCTTTTGCTTCTTTCTCTTACCGACTCTTCTCTTAGTCTATATATATAATATATTAACCCCTCACCTGATCTATCTATAATCATTTTAGATTTATTTTATATTTAGCATTTGTCATCGCCATGATTTGGTTATAACTTCGATAAATAGTAATAAATATGATGGTAGGGGTCGGTAGAGAGCCATAGATTCCAATTCATTAAATGACTGACATCTTTTCAAATAAAAAAGCCTTTAAATGTGGATTAAATTTTCAACTAATGTTATCTTCTAATAGTTTCTTATGACTCGACCTAGCTAATTATTTCAAGTTATCTTAATTTTATCTCTGTGGACCAGGCAGCCATGATCATTTAACTTGGCCAACTAGGGGATGGCTTTACTATATTTAGGGAAGAAAACATATCTTGACCTTTCCTGGCCTTTTGTCCAAAAAGGGGACTACTTCATATGTATCCAAGTTTCAAATCCACATGCTTCACGTATTCACAACTCACAAGTGGGGGATATTATATTTAGGGAAAAAAAACATGTTGTATGTTTCTATATTTATGGGTGTATAATAGTAACATCAGTGTCTATATTTTATTCAGTTTAGAATTTTATCAGATTCTATTTTGTAAATTGTAACTATAATTCTATATACTATGAAGCACTTGTGTTTCCTTACGAATGAAATCTATTTTATTTTTAAAAAAAAAATGTAGTGCTATTATGCCTCCCAAATTTGTTCATTTGGTGTGTCCTTTAGTGTAAATTGTACTTTTCTTTTCTTTTTATTTTTTTTTCAAATATATTTTTTAAACATGTTAAAAATTTTTAAAAATAAAAAAATACTAATACATTAATAGTCAATTTCTTAACCATTAAAAAAATTAAATACATGAGCGGTTAAAATGAAGATATAAATTGAAGAGACATAGTAGCATTATTAAAAAATAAAATAAAAACACTCTAGAGTCTAGACAACATGTCTCGTGTATAGCGAAACCCCGTGTCCAAAACTTTTATAATGGCATATCATTTACTCCTCAAAGCATAATTACCATCTGGTGAAAAGGCAAGAGTAATATTTTGGATAATGCGCATAGTAATCAAGATCCCACGTGGAAAGAGTACTGCATGCCAATTGAAAATGATGATTGTCTTCTCTCTTATCCCTTCGTCACGTGCACTTAGTTACTATGCGCATTATCCAAAATATTACTCTTGCCTTTTCACCAGATGATAATTATGATTTGAGGAGTAAATGATATGCCATCATAAAAGTTTTGGACACGGGGTTTCATACACGAGGCATGTTGTCTAGACTCTAGAGTGTTTTTATTTTATTTTTTAATAATGCTACTATGTCTCTTCAATTTATATCCTTATCCTCCTTTTAACCGCTCATGCATTTAATTTTTTTAATGATTAAGGAAATAATTTTTAGTGTACAAAAATTCAAGTGTATTATTATGAACTATATTATGAACCATATATATAGTAAGTGATCTTGTCCATACAAAAAACAAAATAAAAGATATAATATTATCAACTCAAGTTCTCATTTTGATTGCTTGAAATCCAAAGGAACTTTTGAACTATGCTTTATACATTCACAAATAAAAATGAACATATAATATTTAAGAGTTATGTTATTTTATTTACAGTAGAATAGAAAGGATGTTGAATTGTTTGTGGCGTAGCTGGCTCCGGCATGTCCCTGATTGGCAATATACTCCAGTGGCTTCAATGAATTGGATTTCCCGTAGCTTGTTCATTGTAAGCAAGAAATTTGATTCCGCAGCATGTTTTGCGTATGGCCCACATGCTCTCTTTTCTTTCTCTTTTCTTTTTTGTCTTCACCTTGCGCCCAATGACTCCAATCAAACGAAAAAGCAAGTATAAAAAACAAATAAGATTTACATAAACATACTAAAATAAAGAAATGAAACCAAAAAAAAATAATAATAATGCCTAGAGATCAACAAAACTGCTCCAACACAGAGGAAAGATACCATTTTTATATGAGGAAAAAGATAACCACCATGACTTCAAATCTTGCTTTTGGGTGATTGCTCTGATTGATTCCCACTATTGCGATGAGAAAGTTGTTAGCTACAAACGGTGATGCGAAGAGGCCCGAATCAAAGTGATCTTCTATTCCACGGTCTTACCAGAGTCTAAGAGTATTGGCTTAGAACCGCTGCACATAGGCTTCAACTCGCCCGAGATGACTCAGCTCTATTTCTACATTTGCGCTCAAATCGTTCCAGTTATTGCAGCGTATTTCACCTTTTAACCCACTCTCCCTCCACGCCTCCGACCATAACCAGCAAGTTCTTTATAGCCGATTTGTATATGTTTTTGTGAAGACTACAACGAAAAAAACTTGGAAAAAGAAAACTGCAATCCTCAAACCAAGATCAAAACATGAAAAAAAAAAACCCTACAATCCTTGAACCAGCTTCAACAACATGAAAAGAAAGAGAAAGAGAGAGAGAGAGAGAGAGAGAGAGAGAGAGAGAGAGAGAGGTAGTGTGCTTCAGTAACAGAGAGAATAAGAGGAAGAGAAAGATAGAGAAAGAATTGGAAGATGGGGTGTTAGGAGAGAGAGAGGGGGAGTTTTGTGAGAAAGTGGTGAGGGAAGGAGAGAATAAATATTGCTAGTCTTAGTTGTCTATGATTTGTGTGGTCTAAAATACCCTCACATAAAACAAAATCATGTGTGGGACAAAAAAAAAAGACAAAGCTGTAATAAAAAAGCAAAATTGAAAATTAACAGAACAGAGGGATACGAAAGAAAAACAACCAAAACAAAAGGACAAAGCTGGAATAAAAATGTGGTCGAAATTTTACTGTAGATTCCTGGATAGTCTTTTTTATTCATAGAATAGATATACTCACATAAAAGGAGACAAAAAGAACTTACTTTTATATTGATGTCGGTTTTTCCCAACAAAAAATTATGGTTCTGGTTCTACTTAAGGTTGTTAAGGGTGTGTCCCATGGCACGTGGCTGGCCACCATGGTCCATTTTTTTTTTTTTTGTTAATTGTATCCCTTCTTTTTTTTTTCATTTATATTCTTCTTTCTTTTTTTGAAAAAGTAAAAGCCCTAATAAGCATGATACGTGCCCATTGAGGGTTGACCACACCCTGAATGGGAGTTGTGGTGGGTAGACGTGGCTACTCACAAACTTTTTGAAAAGAAATTAATGTTTCAAAATTTACATTAATACTCCTCGTTTAGAAGGAATAGTTATTCGCATTGGAGAATACTTATTCCCATAAAAACATGATCGTAATTGTTTTTTTTTTTTTACTATTTGATAAAGACTTAGCAGGCTAAAAACATAATATTTTTAAGAGATGAATGGGGTTTGATGACGTATTCTCACTTCATAATCCAATTTAATTTTGTTTTAAGGAATAAAAGAAGAAGTGGTTAACAATGCTTTAATGAGAGTGGATAATCATTTTGTTAAGAAAAAATATGAAGACTTTCTTGGAAAGGGATAGGAAGAAGAAGGGGCCCAGGTCCATAATAATATCACTATAGTAAAAATCATCGTGAAAATGTCTTGATTTCTTGTAATTTGTCAAGTGGAGAAATCAAGAATGACACAAATTTTTCTTTTGTTTAAGAAACATTTTTGTCCATGCTTGTTGGTAATCATAATAATCAAAATATGGATGATCATAAGATTGAGAAAATTTCCTTGTTAAATAGGGATTATTTTCTCATTATTCCAAAGTGAGAACTTGTTTAATAGCCACGGGAAAATTGCACCAATAATCCATTGCCTCATTGATCTTATCTCATAATATAAGGACTGAACGCTTTCTTTAATGAAAAATGATATTTACAATTATAAAATACATAAATATTGTATAGGAGTGTAACCAATCTAGTTTTGGACAAAATCTTGGATCGAATCCGTAACACCGGTTTTGTATTTTTAAAAATCGATTACGCATTGGTTTCCCCCTAAACCGGTACTTTCGGTTTTACCAGTTCTAGTCCGGTTTTTCGATTTTAATAGAATGCAAATTTGTAAAAAATAATAATAATAAATTAAAAAATAAAAATAAAAATTTTGTTTAAAAAAATTACTTTAAAAAAATCTGTTTTATTACAAAATCTGTCACTATTACAAAAATCTTCATAAGCTCTATCAACAGTACATGCACACACTGGTTGAGTACTGCAGCAATCTTAAAAAAATTCTAGTGAATAGTTAGGATGCACAACTAATGTACTATAATAGACTCAATAAATGAATAACTTTTATAGCCAAAGGTTGATTGACTAGCTAAATCTGGGCTGGCTAAATATTATTTTGAGATTAAAAAATTCCTTCCCACTACCTATACTCTCCCGCACTGTTGTTTGTTGCTTCTCTCTCACACACACAAGCAACGCACATACAGAGACATATGTTAGGGATTGTTGCATTTCCTGAAACTCAGTATTAACAATACAAAATACATTTACATTTAGAAAAATATGAGAGGTCCTGGAAAGCTTGGTGATGTAGCATTTGAATATGTATTAATGTAGTTCTTGATTATGCAACGGGATGAATTTTGTGTACTGACTTTATTTTTATTTTTTTTCATTTTTATTTTAAGGTAAAAATAGTTCTTGATTATGAATGTTAGAAAATTAATATTTATTTTTTTATAACAAAAAAAGCATTCAAATTACAATTAAAATAAAAATAAATGAAAATGTCAAAATCAATATTTTAATAGAATAATGATAAATTTAGAAAGTCTGTTATTTGGTGTTGTTGAAAAATGACTAGTTAAATTTATAAAAATAAATTTTCTTGTCAAATTTTGGCCAAACTTTATTGAGTCCACTACTTAATACTCTAATGGGATATGATTTCATTGGTTTGAAGTACATAAAATGGGATGACAATTGATGGGATTAGGCCTCCAACCCGATTACATTTAATCGGGTCTTGGTCTGGTCTGACCGGACCCATCACTATTCGCGAGCCTGTCCTACCCGACCCGACCCTTTACTGTATGGGTCGGGTCGAACTTTTTGTTTTTTATTTTTGATACTTTTCTGCTACCTTCCACAATGGTTATTGTGTATCACCAAAGGTTGAAACATCATATTTTTGTAGACTGAGTTTAAGTCAACTCACTCCAACAAAACTTACTAAAAAATAAACTTTCATAAAAAATAAAGAGACCCTTGGATGGACTTTACCCATACTGCCCATGATACCACTAATCACCTCAGATCCTTCCTTAGAACTGTTTGATTTAATGGCAAACATATAGGTTAAATTTGTACAAAGACTAATAAAAAAAATGTACAAAAGTCATCTTTTACAAAAACTATCTAAATTAGAAAATATAAACATCAACAGATAAAAGACTAAGTAGCATCCAATGATCAAATTATAGCAGCTTCCCATATCTTCCTCTATATCTGCCATTATGAAAAAGTTTAACACTAAATCAATAATAGCACATCAAATCATTCAAGTCAATACAAAGTGGTTTAGTTTCTCTAACAAATGAGTGAAAATGAAAAGCATACCATTGTGCAAACTATAAGCCTTGAGTTACTCCTTATCAACATAAGTAAAGCTTGATTTTGGATCAAATTCTAAAAAAAACATGATGATTAAATAAATATGTGAATAAGAAATAAGTGTATTACCCAATTCTGCCTCAAAACTTTCAATATTATCCAAGGAGGCACGAAGGTCAATGGGTATTGGATCTCTCAACCAATTTTGTGTGCAAACAAGTGCCTCGACTGTTTTTGGAGATAGTGAACTATGAAATGAGTCAAGCACACGACCCCCTGCACTGAAGGCTAACTCAGAAGAAACAGGAATGGCCATTACATCCCATGCAACTCTTACCAAAATATGATACTTTACTTCATTGATTTTCCACCAATCTAAAATATCAAAATTTAGAGCTCGTGCCTCACAACCATGTTCCAAGTACTGATCAATCTGTGATTTGTTCATCAAATTAGATTCAATAATCTCTTGCTCATACTCAACCCAAAAACTCTGTTGAGAATCAGAATCAATCATACTAGGATCAACTAAGGAAGAAGGCTCATAATAGGAAACTCTACTTGAACTCCCATACAAAACACTATACTCTCCATAAATATCAATCATCAATTGTTTCACTTTTGCAATCATTTTTTCAACTAAATTACCATCATATATTTTTTTGAACAAAAACGCAAAAACTAAATTTGTATCTTGGATAAAAAACAACAACAATAAATATCATCAAGTTAGTCTTTTCGATTGATCTCCAATATTTTTCATACTTAATCTTCATATTCACCGCTATACATTTCAACACTGCATCATTATTTTGACACGTTTTCGACAAATGAGATTGGATGCTACAATGCATGCATTAGATGTGACATACAAAGAGCAAGAAAATTTCACAATAGCATCATAAAAAATCCTCAAAAACTTTATCAATACTCTAACTCTCTCCCTATCACTAGAGTTTGGGGGGCTCAAGTTCACACTATGACAATGACGAGAAAAAGAATCATCATCCTTCTCCAATTGTAAAAATGGTTTGTTAAATGTTTCTGCAACTTCTAGCATTAGATAAGTCGAATTCCATCTTGTAGAAACATCAATGCATACCAATTTTGTACAGCTAATTTTCTTATTCTCTATACACTTTTTTGAATTTATCCATTCTTGCGGGAGATGATCTAACATACCTAACCGCATTGCGCACCCTTGTGATTGAATCATTACAATCTTTTAGCCTATCATTCACAAAAAGGTTCATAATATGGGCACAATACCTTATGTGAATATACTTCCCTTTCAACAAATGACTTCCTACGAACTTTCTCAAATACTCAATGGCAACATCGTTTGATGAAGTATTTCAACTGTAACAGTAAAGATCTTGTCAATACCTCAATCTTGTAGACATAAATCTACATACTTTCCAATAGTTTCTCCTTTGTGATTAGAGATCATCCAAAAGCTTAGAATTCTTTTGTGTAGTTTCCATTCACAGTCAATAAAGTGTGCAGTAAGACACATATAATTTAAGTTTTGAATTGACGTCCATGTGTCAGTGGTTAAACTAACCCGTCCAACCGTCTTAAATATTTTCTTTAACTTCTCATTCTCCATTTTAAATAATTTAATACAGTCTCTTGCTGCAGTAGTTCGAGATGGCACTTGGAATCTTGATTCAAGTGATCTACATACTTTCCTAAATCCTTGAGCTTCTACTATCCTAAATAGAAACTCATCACAAATTATCATTTTAGCAATTGTCATTCGTACATTTTCTGAATCAAACTTATGTACATTTGCCGAGTTATTGACATCACTATCTCCAATTCCCTCAAGAGCCCCCTCACGACTCATAGTCTGTTGATCCGTAAGTCTATCTTAGTATAAGCTCAAAAGGATTGTTGATCTCAAGCTTTTCTTTTCTAAGTTGTTTGAGCACTTAGGCAATTAACATTTTCTTTCCTGAGTTGGTACAAACTACCTTTTCAAGAAGCAATGAAGTGATCAAAAGAGAGGAAATAAAGCAATTTTGTAAGTAGATTAGAACAATGACTTCATGATTTGGTCGCAGATCAGTATAAAGTATAGACAAACCCAAATCAAATGTTCCTCCCAGAATCATTATTCTAAATTCATCTATAAAAAAGATACCACAGAATCATTTAACTAAATTCAACCCACATCAAATGTTCCTCCCTGGAATCCCAAGGTATGACAGAAGAAAAAATTCGTGTTAAAATAAAAACCAAATATACATAAACATCAAGTTCTCCCCTAATAATTCAAGATTAGAGGGATGTGGTTTAGGGTGCAAAGGGCATCTTCCAATGTTTAAAATGGAGGCAGTTTCAAATGTTTATTCTCTCATGAGTCTCATGAGTCATGGTCTTCTCGAATAGTTTTTGAGTACTCAAAAAGTGGAATTGTCATTGTTTTCCACAAACTAGCAATACAAAAAGGAATTTCAAGTTATCCACTCAAAACTAATAAAAGACTCAACAATATAACCAAAAAAAGAAAAACGACCACAAGCAAAGACAATATTGCAAACTGAAGGGAAAAAAACAAAACCAAAAACTCCAAACTATATAACAATCGTCTCTGGCAAATGCATCACAATTATGTGATTCATCCCTTATGGATAATAGATAGGCGGATAAATAACAGCAAAAGTTGTAAAGCTACATGTACTTGTGGTCACGGTATTTTACAAAAATGAAATTAGCAATCCAAGCAAAGAATACCAATTAAGCACCCAGAAAAAAAGATAGCCGACCACTAAAAAAGATCGCCACCAAAGGAAAAAAGTGCAAACAAAGCTGGCATTTTAGACAAACAGAAGTGAACCATGAAACCTGTTAGTACAAGAAACTTGAATGAGCTTTGGCAACAGATTTATAGTTGCACCACTGCCGAAGAAAGGAGAATGGACGGGCATAATTTTGGAGAAGAAACTGAAGCTCAGTGAAAAGGATTCCCGATTCAGAGTAAGAGAGAGAGAGAGAGAGATAGAGAGAGAGTAAGAGAGAGTAACCTATGGACACAAGGTGGAGAAGCAACAGATGACGAACGGCAACGACGAATGGCAAGGTGGCTAGGGTTTGAGGAGAAGAGCTTGGTTACCTCGGTTCAAAATGTATACTCGATTTCGACCGATATCTGGGTGTATAAACCCGTTAGTGGATTGGATCTGATGAACACGAATTTGGTCGGGTGGGCAATGCCGGTTCCTGCGGACAGATCGGCCCAAGGGCCTTTTTTGCACAACCCTAGATGAGATTATACTATTATATTAGTTTCTCTTTAGACCGGATTTGTTGTTATATTGAGAGTAACGGACACCAATAGCATATAGACACGCAAGTGCTTCACATAATAAGTTCATGAGCCGCATCACAGGAGATCAGAGAAAAAAATCCTGCCATTTTGTGGCTGACATGATGCCCTCAAGGTTTCTGATATCACTTTCGTTCCCATGGCAAGAAGAAATCGAGGGACTACAGCTTTTCTAATACTTTTTCAATGATGATAAAGGCGATTTCAGGCATTTTGTTGAGGAGATGGAAACTTGTTAGTTATGGAAGAAGAGTGAGAGTAGAACATGGGAGGCGGAGCTTTAACGAGCCTTCTTTGGCCTCGCTTTATTTCTCAGTTGCTGGTTTTCCAATTTCACGTGGCCTTTGTTGTTTTTCTCTGATTTTCTTTCTTTGAGTACCACTCTTTGCCTGGCTATTTGAGTGACAATGAAAATTAAAAGTCATTACCGGTCCAAGTGGCCATTGAAGTAGGCTTTGCTTAGCATCTTTTGAAAATTAAAAGCTTCAGAATATTGCCTCCACCATACCAGACAATGTGAATCCCTCCAAGCACGACAGCACCATCCTAGACCAAACTATAAAAATATCTCTCTCTACCTTTCAGTCTCTCTCTCTCTCTCCCCCCTAATTTCCAGCACCTAGCCTAGCTAGTCTTGAACCACCGTAAACCACCATCACACCCCCACCATCAAAATCACTACTTATCCTTGCCAGAAGCACAAGGGCAAATTCCATGCGCACAGTCTCTCGGTGTAAGCTATATAGCCATCTATTATTCAAGTGCATATAAAAACCAACCTTCTAATTCGAAATCACGAAGCTCTTGACACGTACATTTAAATAATAGTAAGATAATTTGTAAATAGTAATGAGATAATTTCAGTTAAGTATTCTTTTGATTTTGAGAATGAGAGAGAAAAGTTGAATAAAAATATAATAAAAGTATAATATTATTATAATATTATTTTCAATATTATTTTTGTTTGAGGATTTTAAAAAGTTGAATTATTTTTTTATTTTTTGTTTGAAAGTTTGAAAAAATTGTAATGATTAATTTGAAAGCATTTGTGTTTGAGTGATGTTTGGAAAGAAGATGAAATGTGATAAGATGAAATGATAATTGTGATATGGAAACATTTTTCCAACAATCCCTAAGTCAAATTATGTATGTACCCTGAGTTTAGGTCACTTGCAACCACGGTTTATGGGGTTATTAATTATAACAGCTGTAGAGAAATTAAATTAAGGTTACAAATACAAAATTTTAGCTTGGATATTGCAGAGAAACCATTTTAGGATTTGTTATTTTATAGTGACTTGTTTAGTGACAAAAACCGAGAGATATCAAGTATTTAGGCTTGATAATATTTTTGGAGGTTAATCATTATTTGGAGAAATTATGTGAAAATTAAACTATTTAAGGAGTGACAATATTTTAAGATTATGAGAATTTAAGGTTATAGAAAACATACTTTATTTAAAAATTTAGGAGTTTTAATTTCTAAGTATGATATTATTAGAAATTTACGTATGTTACGTGCAGGAGTGTAAATAGGTTCGGTCAGGGGGGTGATGGATCGAAATTTTCAGTCCATCATTTTTTCCAGACCGAACCAAACCGAACATCCATAGGGACATGATCGGACTAGTAGCTATCGGTCCGCTCGTTCCGGCCCAATTTTTTTTTCTTCTTTTTTTTTCAAATAAATTAATAAAATTTTTTTATTTAAATCACTAAATTAAAATTAAGTAAATTATTAATATAAATTATGTAACTAACTCATTAAAAAAATATTTTATATGGTCAATGATAATAAATTAGATGAAAATTACATCATTAACTTATATAATTACTATATAAAAATAATATATTAAACTTTTAAAAATATTTTAAATATATATATAAGAGTTCGGTCCAAAATTTATAGACCCCAGGACCAGACCAGATTTTCTCGATCCATAATTTATGGGATCGAAATCGACCGGTCTAAAGATTGGTTCGGTCTGGTTCGAACTGAACCATTCGGTCCGGTAGGTTTTTCCAGTCTGGACCAACCGGCTTACAGCCCTAGTTACGTGCCTATTTTATAGGTAATTAGCTTCGCTCCATAAATATTAGATTAACGCTATCAAGTAGCATGATCATACGCTTGCGCATGTATGGTAAACGACATGTCTTTAGTAAAAAGTATTATGCATGTACGTCCTCCAATGGAAACCCTTTTTTATGTATCCAAATTGTGATAAATTTATAAAAATTATGATTTTATGCATAAGTTCCATATTAGTTGTGTGACTATGCATTAATATATTTTATAAAATTCATGATTTTATATGAGAGTACTGCATTAAAATATTAATAAAAAGTTATGATTTTATATAAAGAGTTATGTATCAAAAGATCTATGAAAAATCATGATTTTATTTAAGCAAACATGTATCACGACATTTTCTGAAAGATTACAACTTTATTTGAAATATGGGATACGATAAAATAAGAAAGCATGCATGTAAGATTATATGATGAAATATGAACTTTGAGATACATAACGACCTCTATTATGATATGAAGGGGTACCATATGCTATGGACATATTGTATTGTCATGTTATACATGTTGGTATTGCACCCAATGTGTTCTTCCTTATGTATGAATTCTATAGTCCGCAACCAGTGGCAGAGTTGGAACTTACTTAAATTCGTTAACCCTAACTCACGGAGTTCAACAGTGGGTAACAGCTTGTGACATGTGAAAGAAAAGTTAATACATTTCATGCATAAATCAAGTCCATGTTCATATTATTTATGTATGTAACTATGAGTATGCATGTTTTCAAAGAACCCTTATGTTTATATTATGTTTACTATATGATGTATTACTTATTGAGTATTGATTTATTTTTGTACATTTTTATGTTTTAACCGCCTTAGGTGATGATCTTTACTATGATAGATTGTAGGACGAAACTTGGCCCAAGAATGGAAGCATAGGCCTAGGGAGTTTATGACATAAGTTTTATGATTTTAGTTTAATAAGTTATCCAAGACTTGATTTATTTTAATAAGCACTTCCACAAACTCTCTTTTAAATTTTAAGTATTTTAATAAAGAATGACTTTGTTTGTTTTATAGAATCTTTTGTATCTAGCACTTTCTTTAAGAAGAAAATTTTTAAGTCAAAATTAGTAGCATACCGGTTCCTGAGATTTCTAAAACTAACTTTATTCATATGACCCTGAGGAACGGAGTGTTATAGAACACCTCATTGCTTGGCTGCCACCATGCTATTTTTTATGTTTTAACTTTAAAAGGAAAAAAGAATAGAAAAAAAGGAAGTGTAGTTTTCTTGGGGTTTTTATTTCAAAGAGTTGTTTGAGAGATAGGATGGTTTCATCACATCTCTTTGCCAATATCATTAAAGTACAAATATTTTTCAACTTTAAATCTTTTAACTTTTTATCTAATTATTATAACTTTTCTAAACTTTCAAACAAAACACACAAAAAAATTTAAAGGTTTTCCAATTCTAAGACAAAAATTATATTAAAAAAATTATATTCTAACAATATTTTAATTTTATAATATTTTATTTAAACCTTTTTCTCCTAATTTTCAAAATCTTATAAAATATCATAATTCAAACTATTTCATTATTATTTACAAATTATTTCACTATTATTCACATATTTTTCACATTTTCTCGTTCTCTAAATTAGGTTTGGATGTTGAGATAAGATGAGAATTTTTTAAAATTTTGTGAATAGTGTTAAGATAAAAGTTTAAAATATTATTTTTTAATATTATTATTATTTTGGGATTTGAAAAAGTTAAATTAAAATTTGAAAAAGTTGAATTGTTTATTATATTTTATATGGAAATTTGAAAAAGATGTAATGATGAAATGAGATGAGATAGAGATGAGAAATCTCATCTCTCCCCCCAAACATAACCTAACTATCCCCAAAATTTTATAAAAATTTTAAGCTAGTTCCTATTAATGAGTCATGTATTGTCATCTGGGAATGAGAGTACCCATTTTAGGTACCAAACTGTCCCTAGCGATATCCGCCAGCAGGAACAAACCCCCATACAGGTATATAACTAATTAGGCCCATCACATTCAACCCAAAAGGAGAAAAAAAAAAAAAAAAAAAAGTCTTCCAATTACTAAACCAATCATATACACCCAGAATATTTTTCCCTTANAAAAAAAAAAACAACAAAATATGCAGCATGAAATCCTAAAATCGTAATTTAGATTTATAAAGTTTTTGTTCCTGCATAAACAAGTTTAGTAAATAATTCCTTGCAAAAACAAAGAATCCGACAACGAATGGAACTACTAATAAACCTATATAGAGAATGCTTCCTTGTGCCCGACTGAACTAGTTCAATTTTTCTAGGTTTATTTTCTTCCCTTCTTTCCAAAATAAAAGGCAGCTTCAAAAGAATAACTTATGTTTTCTTTTTTTTTAGCAACAACAATTGACTTGCAATACAATACAACAAGTTCACATTAAGATACGAATTACAGCAAGTCCAACCGCAGAGATGGAAACAAGAGTACCTATGCAGTATTTTATTACATCATATTTTGCTGCTTCCAAGTGGGCCCTAAGAGCATGAATTTCCTGAGATTATACAAAGGGTACATATTTTTTAAAAACAAAAGTTCCACAATATCAATCAACAAAGCACAGACCATTACCAAAAAAACACAAGCCACTTACCCGATCAAGTTTATTGGTAAGGTTAGTGGTTTCAGCATTCTGATTTGCTAGCTCATCCCGAATCCTCCTGCACCAGATTTGATGGGAATATGGCACTAGTAACAAAGATTTGACAAAAAGGAAGTTCTGTATGCTCAGAACAAAAGAAATGTAGGTATGTCATTTTCCTTACCCCCTTTCAAGATTCAAATCCAACCGCTGTCCAGCAGTGACTTTGTCGATTTCATACCTGCATACCAATCATTCCCATTGCAGAACTAACATAAAGAAGGATAAAAGTTGGTAATAAAAAGATTATGGTCCTCTCTCTCTCTCTCAATCCCAAATAAGAATCAACTAGCAACGGCATCTATTTCCGGCCTTTCTGGCCGGAACTAATCTCATTCTATTCCTCTGTCATTTTTAGTTTTTATTGTCCATTACTTATCAAAAAAGTTTTTATTGTCCATTTTCACTTTCATTGCATGAAGAATGGGTGTGTTGAGGAAGCTGCTGCTAGATGGTAAAGTGTTTGACTTTGCGATGGATAATGCTGGCGGTGTCCACATAGTGGAAAGGAGCAGAACAGTGGTGAAAGAGATAATCATTGGCCAAGCTATGGTTGATTGGTTGGCTAAAACAGTGGTAGCATGCGTTCTAGATGGGAGTGTGGCTATGTGACCCAAAGATGCTCCGACTATGGTTGATACATGGTTAAGATGATATACGTTGGTGGGGCAAGATCCAGCTTCATAGTGATCCTGGAAGGCACGATATGGAAAAGGTTGGCCATGCTGCTGTTCAGAGCAGAGGTGCAGCAGGGTCTGGTAGCGGTATGGCAGAACATGCTGTAAATAAGAGCTTGGCCGCACCTCAACAAGTTGAGGTGGTAATGGTGATCAAATGGTCGTATAAGGTGATGCTTCAGGGACCAACACGTGCCCATTTTGGAGGCAGAGGTAAGAGGCACAAAAGAGAGCAAACTAATTGTTGCTAGTGTGCAGCTTCCGAGTAGAAAACTCGTCGGCACATTAGAGTAAGGTAGCTATGTTGCCCAAGTTTTACACAAGCGGAGCAGGTGGGGAAACTGAAGATGGCTTGACAGAAAGTAGTCATACGGTACCCTTGCTGGTCTGAAACTGCAGCTGATGGATTTGAAATAGACGGTTGACTGATTAAACAGTCAGGTGGAGATGGGCCCTGCATGGGTGAGGAACATAACCCAAACAACAAAGGAATTTCAGGTCTTGGCCCTGCTGCAGAGTTAAACTTGAACAAGGAAACAGCCTTCGTATTGCGCCCAAATCTATTAATGAATTAAACACAAAAGGATGGGGGGATACTCTAACAGTCGCACATATATGGATAAAGAGAAAGCTAAGGTTGGGCCGACCTTATAGAGCTAACTTGGCCCAAGGGCGTGAAGCGAGTCTGGAAAGAATCCATGCATGAAAGGGGTTCTTCCATGGTTTGTAACATAATCATGCTAGAGTCTAGCCTATCCCCACCTCAGGACCCAAAATTGTGCCCAATCGACAAGGATGAACAGAACACTGCTGTTGCCAGTATACACACCAACGAGAGAGAAGTCCATGGTGGCAACAAGCCAACAAGGGATACCGTGTTGAGAGCAACAGATCCTCAGCATATCTCACCAAAGACAGCTCAGACATCACCACAAAACACTCATAAAACTGCACAAGACCGTATGAAGTTCGTGGATTTGAGATGCCAGGAACCCAAACCGAGATACCAATAGTTCCACAATGCTTAATATTGGCTTCTTCAAATAGTTTGCGAGGGTAGAGGCGAGCTGATCCAGTATCTTCTTTATTATTTGTCATCATAATGGAAGCCCTTAGCAAAATGTTATCAGTGGTGATTGGAGGTGGTTTCATGTCGGGTTTCTCGATGGGGGACATCAACCGGGGCACTCAACATCTCGCGTATTATTTGCAAATGATACGCTAATAATTAGTGAGGCAGGTCATAGTCCTTATCAGAAATAGTTGCTGCGGGCGACGTCAACAATTTGAAATACCTTAGCCAGATCTTCGGGGTGCAAGGTATCTTCTTGTACCATGAAATACCTTGGATGCCACTTTCAAACCAAGATTATTTGGGATGATGCGATGGAGAGAAAAATTGAGCATAGGTTAGCAAGTAGGAAGAGGTTGTATTTGTCAAGGCGATTGCACCACCCTAATCAAGTGGACTATTTCATACTTACCAACTAATTTTCAATCCATATTCCCCCTTTATTAAGAAACTTCAACGTAATTTCCCTTGGAGTGGACTAGGTGAAGAGTTCAAATTTTATCTAGTCAATTGGGAGAAGGTACGTTCCCTGATCTCATGTGGGGTTCGGGATTC
Source organism: Pterocarya stenoptera (assembly GCA_003123785.1). Classification (NCBI taxonomy): domain Eukaryota; kingdom Viridiplantae; phylum Streptophyta; class Magnoliopsida; order Fagales; family Juglandaceae; genus Pterocarya; species Pterocarya stenoptera. The sequence goes on from QEOT01003301.1 coordinate 44,749, forward strand.
AAAACCTGAGGATATTCAAGACAACACTACTAGGGAAATGGCTGTGGTGTTATCACTATGTGAAGTTAATGGATATTTCAAGAGATTCTCTGTAATGGAATATTAACTTTATCAAAGCTGCCCATGATTAGGAAGTTGGGATCTTCATAGAATTCTTCAGCCTATCGTACTCCATATGGGTTAGAAATTAAGAGGTTGAAAAGATTTGTGAACTCCCTCTAGAAAAGAAAAATCCTTGTTAGCACTCTCTATAGGACCGTTGCCAACCAAGAGAACAATTCTTTCTCTTGGAATAACATTTGGAATAATAAGGCTCCTCTAAAGGCGGCCTTTTTTGTATGAACAGCCTCTCATTGAGGAAAGATCTTGATTCTTGACCATGGATAACCTACAAAAAAGGTAGCTTATTGTAATCGATTGGTGTTGCATGTGCAGGAAAAGTAGTGAAATGGTGGATCATTCACTTCTTCACTGTAAGTCTGTGAGGTTGATAGGGCATTGTGGGATGATGTTTTCAAAAGGGTGGGAAAAGCATGTGTTATGCTGAGAAGGATGGCTGATCTTCTAGTAAACTAGAGGACTCTTTCATTTTGTTCAACAAATTGCAGCAATTTGGCAGATGGTCCCAATATACCTCCTATGGTGTATTTCGAAAAAATGAAATGACAGGACATTCAAAGACAAGGAGAACATTCGGTGGAGGAGCTTAGAAGCCTTTTTTACATGGTAGACAGAAATCAGCAGCATGGTAACTGTGTAGACTAGACCTCAATCCTGAAGCTTCTTTCTCCCAAGCAATCCTGAAAACTGAGGGGAATGAGTCCTTAAGGGCATTATCTTCACACCATAAGTGTACCAAAATTTGATTCTAGAGCCATCTGCCAACACAAGTCTAGTGTGAAAAGCAAAAACCCCCCACCCTTGTCTAATGTGCTTCCATACTCCCACTCCATACGCCCCACGTACCTCCCTAGTGCTCCAACCCCCCCCCCCCAAAAAAAGCCTCCACCCTTGAAGCCAATTACCGACTTCCATAAGTGATTTTCATGGAGATATCTGGTGACCTAGTCCAATGGAATGTGAGTTTCACTAGGGTGGCCCAAGATTGGAAAGTTGGTAGCTTTGCGGATTTTTTTAGACTCTTGTACTCCATGAGACCGAGCCTTCAAGGATCTGACTTCTTGTTACAGGAAAAGGTACATTCTTGGTTCACTCTTTCTATAAGTCTCTCACACAATCACAGAACAATCACTTTCCATGGATAAAGATTTGGAGAAATAAGGCGTCTCCCAAAATAGCATTTTTTGTTTGGACAGCTTCTCTGAATAAGATTTTGACATGGATGACTTACAAAAACGTAGGGTAATTATAGTGGATTGGAGCTATATGTGCACAAAAAGTTGTGAGACTGTGGATCATCTTCTACTACATTGTGAGGTTGGTAGAGAGTTATGGGAAGATGTATTCAGAAGGTTAGAGCTAACCTGGGTTGTGCCTACCACAGTGGTTGAGCTTTTGGCCAATTGGACAAATTTAGGTGGTATTCCACAAATCATAGCAGTGTGGAAAATAGTTCCTATTTGTATTCTGTGGTGCTTATGGTAGGAGCGTAATAACCAAACGTTTGATGACAAGGAATGCTCATTAGAGGAGCTTAGATTACTTTTTGTTAGAATTTCTAGGGGCCAAAGCTGTAGATTTCAATGACCTTGATTTTCATGATTTTCTTGTTTCCATCTCTTCTTCCTAGATAGGTGTTACCTCTTGTATACCATCTTGTATACTTGGGCTATGCCTATGCTTATTAATACAATCATTTACTTATAAAAAAAAAAAGACTAGACCTCAAGTCACTACACATTTTCTTGCTTATCAAATTAATTTTTCCTTAATATATTTTTACTACATAGACCAGACCTCAATGTGCAAAGTTTCACACATTCACATGGCAGTATAAAGCAAGTATTCACATGATTGTTTCTTAGTTATCAAAAATAGACCAGACCTCAATTCATTGCGCATCTTCTCTATGTCATTCCGAAGCTTTTCAGTCTCATGTTGCAACAAAGAAAAATGGTGTCCCTGCATTATATGTTTCCAAGGGAAATTACCAACAAAATCATGTAGGAAAATTTATTTTTTTTAAAATAAGTAAATCATGCAGGGAAACTTCAGAAAATTAGGAGGCATGTCCTCATAGAATGTTTCAAGGGGTGACAGGGCATGTCCTCAAGGTGGTTGCACCACCCCAGTCCTTCTTCTCATAATTAGCATTTGAAAAGATTATTATAGAAGAAGAAAATTGACTCAAAGGAAAAAGAATTTACTAAACTTTTCAACCATGTCCTCAAGGAATGTTTAAAGGGGTGACAAGGACCAAAATCTCAGGATGCATACAATAGACGCACAAAAATCTCAGGAACAAAGTTACAAAACTTTTTAAAGCTTATTTTGACATGTCCATCAATTAGTGTTTATACACAGAGAACTTATGGTCAGTGTAAAATCTCTCATTAGCGACATCCAAAATCTTCAGCAGCTCGTGACCAACATTTAACTTTTCCCAGAAAAGAGACGAAGAAAAGACAAGGCCAAGCTCCCCAATTGAAAGGCTACAAGCTTAAATTCCCATCTAACTATTCAAAACAAGTCAATACCTGTGAGCTCTGGACTTCAGACTTGAATTTGGACAGATTGGATTCTTGAATCATTTCAATCTACATAAACAAATGGACAAGATGTAGGAAGTTTCAATGTAATAGAAGGAAATATCGGAATAGTGACCGCACAGAATCTTTAAATTTAAATACATTATTTCAAGCCATTTGAAATTAACTAAATGAATGCAAAAACATGCAGATGAGTTAACCAACATAGATAAAGTACCTTCTGCATCTCTGCCTTTGAAACAAATGAATGAGACACATTTTCCAAGCTGTCGTTCAAAACTTCAGTTATGGCTGCTGTTATAGCCTCAGCCTGCTTCGACGGCACGCCTTGTCCCTCTAATCTCCTAACCTATAATAAGTATGTGGCATATTTTCTAACAATCAAACATTATGGCAAAAAATGAATGAACCGTCATCCAATACCATTTCCATTATTTTCAATATCGTAACTCTATTTTACAACCAAGAAAAATGAAAGATGGGAAATAGAATTAATTATGTGCAGTTCAACAATTTGGCAAGGCAGAGATGTTTTTCTTTCACATATTCCAGAAATGCAAAGCAACAAAAACCACTTAACTTGATATCATTTTCTTTCCTTGCAACTTCGAAACCAAAAAGACTTTAATAGCACCAAAAAGAAGAGAGAGAGAGAGAGAGAGAGAGAGAGA
>QEOT01003301.1:52076-77443 GCA_003123785.1 Pterocarya stenoptera
GGGGGGGGGGGGGGGGGGGGGGGTTAGGCTCATCCTCGTCTGGAGGTTTACGACCAATCTTATCTTGGCCAGGAGAAGGATAAGTTTAATTGTAGACAAAAAGTTTAATTGACAGGCGAATGAAGGCACAATATATTAAATTGATTATTGAGAAGCAGGAAAATAAAGAAACATACGAAAAGATATTGCTATAAACAATAAAGAAATAAAGGAAAAGCAATACGATATTAAGTGGAATGACCTGATGCAAGAGATTCTATGTGCCAACTCAGAGTTTGAAGCTATTGAGACAGAGTCCAACTCAAGTGCCAAGACCAAGTCTTCAACAGCAAAATCACAAACACGTCTTCCACAAATCACAAGCCTTTAGGACTCTTCTGCAAATAACTCCAACAACACGTCTTCCACAAATGCTGCTGCGAAGAGATCAACTCAATGATTCATCACAAGTTTCAAATGTCAATTAAAATGTAATAAGTGATGATAAGAGGTAATAGATGATGATAAGATTAGATAACATCATTTGCTGTAAACTTGTAACATATTTCATTTATAAATAATCATGTTGAGCTCCCAAATGCTTTTATGGGAAGCCAACTTTCAGAAACTTTATAGAAGCAAACACAGTTTCTACAATTAAAAAAAAGCTAGCATACCTTTAGTACTTGACATACCAATAACAAAGAAGAAAAGCTAAAACTAGCATTTGAAGCCACTATCTTCCCAATCCTGTTTCAAGTTCTATTGCATAGAAACAGGATTGACAAACATCCTAGCTTCAGGAATCATACGCAAAATTATCTCCACTTATAAAAGGTTTTATAAGGACCTCTCTTTCTCAAGAAGCCATGCATTTGGATAATGCAGGCCAGTCACTACATGACGTGCAGTACAGGAAATCTCAAACCTTTGTGACTAAAATATTACTCATTTCATAATCATCAAAGACAATATTGCAAACAATTATCTCTATCATGGGTGGATGCATGTTTATAGGGAATTCAATCAGGTGGCAGCAGGCTATTTTGCTCAAATCAGTGTTCAAGGGATCATTGGAGTTTTTCGATGGGTAAAATAATGGAAAATTATGGTAATTTTCAGAACTTGTTGGATTTCTAGGTATTTGTGATAGCCTCCAGTAAGAAAGTTTCATGTGCCATGATTTTTGGTACTCCATTAATTTGGATGCCACTCCGGTCAATGTCGCAGTACTACTCCATGATTTCTTGTTTTCAATATGCAATCATTTATAGCTTGATTAAAAAAATAATAATTGAATTATGTGTCCTCTCTCATTTGTGACGTTTTGTCCCCATCATGTCAAGATAATTAAGGAACAATAATTATATTCTACATGATTAATTCTTGTATTAGTTTTTTCTTTTCGTTTTTGGAAGATGTAGGTGTTTCCTTTGTATACGTCTTTGAATAAATTTATTACTTATCAAAAAAAAAATCTTGTATTATATTATGACCACCATAAAAATATAATATACATACATGCTTAAATGGGAAGACAAGCGGTCGGTAGAGCTGATTATTTCTAAAGAAAACAACATAATTAGTTGTTAAATTGTCACCTCATATTTCTATATTGTGACCTTTAAACTAAATTAGGGTACAAGGTGACACAAGCCAACTTAATTTTTGACATTTCACATGTCTTTTTGCTTCGAATTTAAAAGAAAAATAATAAGTTCATGCTATTGTTTATTGGGGGTACCCCAAAACAATAGGACTTTACAATTTATAAGCATTATAATTTAATGCATTAGACTGATCAAGAAGTCATTACATTTAGAACATGGCGATAAGAGAAACCTTAATGATTAAAAGTGTATGAACCACATTAATTTGATGGAAAATCAAATAATTTAGTGATCCGCAATTTCTTATATAATACACAAAAAATCATGAAATATGATAAAGGGAATGAAACCTACCTACCTACTTTATATATAGTCATTTTTATTATATATAATCATTCCATCATGCCAATATGCAGTACATGTGGCTCACTGGAGTCTTTTCTCAAACACCTTCCAGCCATTTAATCCCCTAAAAACCATATCAACCCTGCGCTTATATAAACTCCTAAAATTCTGTACTGGAACGGAAAAGAAATGAAACCGAGGAGGTGAGTATTAAGTCTGTTTCGATAAATGAAAACAAAAATACCCTTCATAAGAGAAAGCTTTGAAGAAACGTTAATATCTCTTATCAGCTATTCAAAAAGAAAAATACTAGAAAATTTGAGAAAACAGGCACATCATTAAATCATTTCCCATTACAGGAAAGGCAGAAAACTCTGTTTCTCTTTGATCTCTTGGATCCAAACAGAGAGACGGGCTGGCAAATTGAGAAAGTGAGAGATGCGTATGAATAGAGAGAAAAGAGAGATGGATAAGAGGGATAGATGGAGACTTACCTGAATGACGAAACTGCTACCGGCGATAGCTAAGGGCTGTCTCAAAAACTACTATTTGTTGTAGTGATGGTAATAGTATTAAAAATTTAGCAGCCATTGTTGATGTTTCTTGTAAACATAGAAGTTGAGTGGCGAAAGAGATTAGCGTTGTCGCTTATTGCCAGGGAATTGTTTTATCGGAGGAAGAAACTTGTTTGACGCGGCCAATGCCCAATAAATAATAGGAGAGGAAAAAGGGCAGCAATGTAAGCCTCTTCACGTCAATTATATATATATTTTTTTTTGGGAAATGCTAGGTGGCCGTTTTGGGCTTGCGATGCATTTGCGCGATTTTATTATTATTATTATTATTATTATTATTATTTACTGATTAAAAAATATTATTTAATAATATTATAAATTTTTTAATTTTTTAAAAAATATTTAAAAGTGTTAAAAAATAAGTGAAAAAAATTACTAAGTTAAAAAAAATTAAAAAAACGAATCAGGCAAATGCATCGAGAGCCCAAAACGGGCTTCCTAGCATTTTTCTTTTTTTTTTTAAGATCTTTTTTCTAAGCCAATTATATAGTTGCATTCATCTATATATAAAACAGTAATGCCATTCATCTTTTTTATAATCAAAAAAGATAAATAGATTTTTTTTATATATAATTTTGAGTAATATTATATATAGTTATAAATTGTAAAAATATTGAAAAAGAATTAGATCTATTATTAAAAAATTAAATTTTTATGTAAGTCTTATATATATTTTTTTAAACGGATTGTGTGGCGCTTGCGCACCATCTGAATGCAAATATTATTTCTCTTGTTTTTTTTTTTTTTTTTTTGGAACACAAAACATGAATCTCTTAGTAGAATTTTTTCTAAAGAATTATTATTTTTCTTTTTAATTTAAAATTTTAAAAAATACATAGTGGCCGAACATTGGCTGTGCCAAACCCTTTACGGACACAAGGTGTGCTTTAAGCCACCTTAAGGTTGGGGGCTAAACTATATGTTCAGGGGAAATTTTTCAAAGCCCTCTTTAATACATAGGTTTTTTAAGATGTCATCGGTATAAAGACAATTTGATCCTCCAAAATTTTCAAAGATCTTACTTATCACTTAGTTTTCCAAATTCCTTTTATTTTCTCAATAATTTTTTCATACACTAATTATTAATAAAATCTTACATTCTTACACCAATTATTTTGTTATTTTTCACATCTCATAATAGTCAAGAAAATTTCTCAATCTTTTTTTATAAGTTATTTGGTATATTTAGAACCTCATTTTTTCTATTTGTTGACATATTTTTGTTCAAGTCTTCTACTAGCTAGTTTATTTTTGTTGGTTTTGTTAACATTTATGCTACAATTGAGGTTTTTTTTTTTTTAATGGGAAATAGACTGGATTCATTCATAAAAGTGAAGTTACAATTGTGACTGATAAATATACTAATACAGGAAAAAAAATTCAAATTACAAGCCAACTACTCACAGTTGGGGCTCCACCAGTATACAAATTCCTTTGTGACTATTATGGTCTTAACTTCTAGAACTCTCTACAGATAAACCGTCTGGGAGACCGCACTTTGCCTAAAGTAAAGATTTCAGACCCCACCCTCCAGAGGAAGAGAGGACTTTTCACTCTATAGACAAAATGTTCAAAAGACTATTTCTTTTTTATTATTAACCTACAATAAAGGAAATAATAGAAAACGTAAATGAAAAATGAAAAAATAGCGAAATACAGCTTGAAAAGTTGTAGATCCGTATTTTCAACTTTAGAAGAAATAAAAAAAAAAAAAAAAGACAAGGAATGTGGATGCGTGTGTCTCCCCTGAAAATACAACGGATAGTCGAGTCTGAAGAAACCGATGGCCCTAATCTCAGAAATGCCGTGCGTGGTGGTCATAGGACTCCGGAGAACAACAGATTGATATTTCGCCCTACTTTAAAAGAAAAACACACAAAAGAAAAAGAAAAAAAAAAAAAAAAAAACTAAAGAGATGAGGGATGAGGGAGGGAGGGAGGGAGGGAGGAGCTGAAGCTCTAACCCCCTTTCTCTGGATTTTTATATGGGGATTGCTCTAGATAGAAAAGGGAGAGAGCGAGAAGTGTGCTAGGGTTCACAATTGAGTTAACAATTAGTAGAGAAGGCAGCATATATCCCATGATTATTCATATCTATATAATAGAAGTTTTACAACGTTATTCAACAACAAAGTTTATTTTTTGTTCTCTTAATTTTTATTCTTTATTTGTGATTTTATTATGGATTTATTGAACAATGTTAGCTTTTTCATTATTTAATCGATTTTGAGCAATTACAATGTTTTTTTTTTCAAATCTTTAAATAGATCTTTATTAATACACATGTACTCATATAAAAGATGACTACAACAACTTGCATACTTTTATATTTATGCCCGTTGGGCCAACAAAAGATTCTGGTTCTACTTATGCCTTAAGGTTCTACTTCTGGTCCCATACCACGTGGCCACCATGATCCACCTTTTTTTTTTTTCGGTTAATTGCATCCTTCTATTTTTTTCATTTATATTCTTCTTTCTTTTTCAGAAAGGCAAAACATGATTCGTGCCCATGAGGGTTGCCGTATCACACCCCGAATGGGATTGTGGTGGGCAGACATGGCTACTCATAAACTTTTTGAAAAAATTAATGCGTGAAAATTTTACATTAATACTCTTCTCTATGTTCCACATTGGAGAAAAATTATTCCCATAAAATTCCTTTTCTTAAAATCGTAACCAAAGTAAAGAATAGGAGTGTAATCGGTTCGGTTCGATCTGAATTTGTATATTTTTTAGAATTGAATCGGTGTATATTAATTTTAAAAATTTAAGAATCAATATCGAATCGATTCACTACTAAAATCAGAACTTTCTACTTTTTCAATTTCAGTTAGGTTTGGTCTAGTGTCACGGATTATTTATATTAATAATAATATGATGTTCACATATATTAAATTATTAGTTTATTTATATTATAGTATAAGTACATTATTTTATAATAATTAGCACATATTAGTATAATATTGAATTTAACTATATTTTTATAAGTTCTATACTTTTTATAGTATATAAGATCAAATGTGTAAAAATATATTTACAAAAGAAATATATATTATAATTTTGTGCTAAAAATGTATTTAGCCTTAACATATATATATATCAAAAGTTAGTTTATATTAATAACTTAATATTAATGTTTATGTTTAAAATTAAAATTTTTTGTTATATTAATTTTATATTATAAGATTAAAATTTATATGTTATATCAAATGTTATATTAATTTTATAACATAAAATTAATAAACTTGAATAATAAATTTAGAATTTGATGTTATATTAATTAGCAATTTAACATATAATATAAAAAATTATAAATATATAATCGATTTGATTCGGTTTAAACCGATTTTCAAAATATGAAAATCGGTGCCGTACCAGTTTAGAATTGGTTTTGATTTTTAAGAATTAATACTGCACCGGACCGCTTACAAACCGGTTTAATTTGGTTTCAACCGGTTTATTTTACACCCATACTAAAGAATAACAATTGGAATAGTCGTTATTTACCAATACCATTTCTACCAACCCTACCGTTACTTGAAGTTACAATTTGACCTATTTTCTAATTAAAAAATTATAATGAGTTTATAATTCATCCGAAAAATAATTTTATAATTCATTCAAAAAATATTTCTTTTCAATCAGCAATGCTTGGATCAATGCAGAAAACTGCAGTGTCTTGTGCGGTACTGTCGTGTCCCTTTCAATGTTCTTCTCCTCCAATTACATTATTCCAAAACTAAACTCAAAAGGCCATGATTATTAATCATTTAGATGGTATTTGAATCTTTTTTCCCTACATATGTAAAACTTTTATTATCTTTATGCATTGATTAAATTGAATTTAACAAAATTGAAGACAAAAATCACGACGGATCTCTAAGGCTTGGTTTGGATAGTAAAAGTATTTGAGAATGTTTGTGAATAGTAGTGAAAAAGTAATAATAGAATATTGAATAGTAGTAAAAAGTAGGTGAAAAGTAATGAATAGTAAAAAAAGTAGGTAAAAAGTAATAATAAAGTAAAGAATAGTAGTGAGAGTGTTTGAGAGTACCTCAGGTACTCTTGGTACCCAAACTAACCCTAAGAGTACCTGAGATACTCTCGATACCCAAACAAGACCTAAGGCCGCATTTGTTTATACAAAATCACTATCTCACCTCATCTTATTTCATTTCAATCATTATAATTTTTTTAAATTTTTATATAAAAATATAATAAACAATTCAATTTTTTTAAATTTTAATATAAAAATAATATTAAAAAATATAATTTACTAATTTTTTATTTAATTATTAGTCAAAATATCACTGTGAATCATGCGGGGCAACTCTCACTTTGCGGTCTAGAACTTAGCTCACACTCCTAAATCCTAATAATGAAAGAGAGTAACCATCTTGGAGGGTGCGAGAGATGCCGATGCAGCGAGGGTTGCGAGCTTTGGATTTGAGAGCAGAGTGATAGTAAAGATAGCCCTTGCAGGACTTTCCCTTTAGATTCGAACCTTTCACTCGGCTTTGCTTCTGGAGCTCGTCTCCTCCCTCGTTTTCACTCCCATCCATGGCGCCTGTCTCTCACTCTCTGGTCTATTTCCTCTCCCTAATTTCCGTCGCTCATTTCTTAATCGCTCTTTACTCTCAGTAGAATCGAATTTTCATCCATAGATAGCATCGAATTATTGAACGATTCTTTTCAATCGCGTGTGATATGCGACGCCAGTTTAAAAATAGCATGAATCATGAATGACAAAATCCCACAAATAGCAAAATTCCCCAGTTTTAATTGTAAGATGAATAAAAATTAGCGTGTTTGATACAATTTTCATAATTTTAATAGTTAAATTCTGTAATTATCTATTAATTTGAGATAAAAGCATAATATAAAAAATAAAAACAAAATATCAATATTTTCTATGCTAACCTGATACGAGTCTCTCACTTTATCGATATATTGACTGCATCAATAAATAGATTTGTAAATCAATTTTTTTAGCGTTTAATGAATTGAAGATAAATAATATACGAACATTTTAAAAAAATAAAAATAAAATAACAATATCATATATATTTAAAAAATAATATAATAACAATCTCTTCAAGAAATTGTATTACACATTATCATATAATTTTCAAAGCACAAAGCATTACTTATATGAAGCCAAATCTTCAATTATTACACCATATTATAAAATAATAAAGTTCTTCTTCCTACTAAGACAGTTCGTTATGAAAATATAAGCATCTCATGAGATTGTCCTCTGAAAAGAAATTCTTTCCATTGTCAAGGAGAAACTACAGCTGAGGTTTATATGCTTGTTGGATTTATGAAGAAAACATTCAATTTCTCCAACTTCTTCAATAAACTTTAATGGGGAACTATATTGCTCCTATATTTCCAGTCTCCAAGCTGGTACCATGTATATAATCCACAATTTTTTTACCAGTTTTCTATTGAACATTTATTTACACTTTCTTGGTCTATGTACAAAAGAAAGGAATAGGCAAAATAGCAATCAGCCAAGAAGCTCCAATCAAAGCGGCGTCCATCAACATGCTTGATGAGGCAATCCGTCCAAATACTGCAATTGTAACACTTCCATCAACAATAACAGTTGTGATAGAACGATCACAATACCAGCTCCAAGGGCAAAACTAGGGGGAAAACCCTCTATTGTTTGCAATGGTCCCGAAAACAGGATAATATGTATCTAGTTCAAGCTGGTCAAGGACTAGCTGTGTAGCCCATAAATAGGAAGAGTGACCTTCGATGAGATCTGTTATGTCAACCTGCAAAAGTGGAAGACCAGCCATTTTCATTTAGGGTGAACAAGGAGGCAATATTGTCAAGAAATGCCGATAATTCCAACAAAGAAGTGCAATTGCAAAACAATAAACGGAACGCCTTACATTCTCAATCCCAGGAACGTTGATGGGTTGAATTCCAGCTAATCCTTGAGTAAGTAGGCTGTCAATTCAAAAGTAATTGTTAGTTTTGTAAAGAAGCAAGATCTCAATAGCAACTTATTTACTGAGCTGCAGCCTGTAGCTAACAGCAGCTCTATTTGAAGGGCTAATCCATGCAATGACGTGTCGTGAAATTTTTTTTTACAATGTAGATCGAAATAGCAAGCACTACAACAATGGAATTGTCTAAATGCAGGGCTGCAACTCAAGCAAGTTAAACGTTCAGGTGGAGGCTGAACCTGCACCTTCAGTTTGAGGTACTCATACAGATTTTGGTCAAATTTGGCTGACATGGGTGGTAACATTGGAGATGTAGAACATTTTAAGGTAAGGAGTCATATGTATGTTAACTTCAAAAGCACATACAAACTAAATAAAGTTGGGCCAAGTCCACTAACTTGACTGACAAGATCACCGGAACAAGGTGTGTCTGGACTACAGTCTAATCATTAGTGGTCTATAAGCAACCTCATGGAAGCCAATCACAAATTTGCACAATCTGCAGACCAGATAAACTAAGCAACCTCATGTACGTCAACGCACTGTGGTAGAAGTTAATCCAATGATGCAATGTGAAAGTTTATCCCAAATTTGCAATTTTCATACCTAGCACGGAAAGCAACTCCAAGCATCCAATCATTTTTGGAGTATGCATTCACAAATCTTCCTGCCACCATCTGCAATACAGCATGAGGTAATAGAGTGTTTCCTCGAATGAGATATGTGGTACAGAAAAATCTGCTTTGAGGAAAGGAAATGAACTCCAATCACCTTTCTAACAGCTTCCCAGTTCTCATCATTAATTGATATGGGCGCTCCAAGAAGAACAACCCTTTCTATAAGTTCAGCTGCGAGTATTTAGAAGACGAGGATTATAATCACTCTAGCAAATCCAAGCCATTCACAAAATAATTAGCATTAGTTACCATCATGTTCAGTCTCGGCCAAAAACTGGAGACACTTGAAAACTGCCCGTGCACCAAGTGAGTAACCTACAAGTGTCACTGGCCTGAAATATCCATAAAAGCCAACAATAGAAATTAAATAGATTGCTTTGGCTGAACTTTTTAAGGCAAACAATAGTTTTAACAAGTACCTGTTGCCTTGCAATCCATTTAATAATACTTCAGCAAGCAGCTTCCCAGCTTTGTCCGATCTGTAAATGACAAAACACAAAAACATAGATAGAAATGCAAATATGAAATTACATGATCAGTGACTGAATCATCCAGCAAATTGTACCAGTACTTTTAAAAATTTGAACTATGTTATTTTGACCTTTGCCATTAAGATGCTATTTTTTGCGACATTACTATAGGAATTTCTAATATGGGTTTGACCTGTCCACAGCAATGGTCCATTTGCTATCGATAAAGTCAGTAGCTGCAAGTAACACTGCCGGCCAAGCCAATGCCGTTAAAAGAGTGCTTAAAACAGTCATCATTGCACCTTGCTTCATCAACTCCAGGGCAAGTTCTATAGCAAGTAGCAACATCATCAACTTCATACATTGGAACTTCATACATAATTACTTGAAGTAACTATCAAGTAATAAATTCATAAGCACTTCATACATAATTCCAATCATAAGAATTATGTATGATATAACTTCATGCATAATTCTTATGATTGGAACAAGTAATAAATGACAATAGAAGCTAGAGCTCAGATTCAATTACTTGAAGTAAGCCAATCCTGAATAGCAGTGCTCACTGCAATTAGATTCTTAGACTCCCACTGCAGCGCATACCTAAAGATTTGTCAAGGTCATAAGAGATATCAACAATGTAAATTCTGCTCTGCCCTCCACAACCTTGAGCATCTAAGTTACTCTTTTTCAACAAAAAACTCATCAGCATAAGAACTATAAAAAACAGAAGGAAAATTCAAGGTAGTATAGCAGTTACATTAAATCCATGTTGCATTAATATCATTTCTTCCAAACAAAAGTCAAGTTCCATCACACCATAAGCAAAATGATGGCATAGCTCATAACAACCAAAGCAACTAAAGGCAACACGCATAGAGATAGGAAAAAGATCCTCTTTCAGAACAGTGGGCACAAATTTATGTTATACTGGTCATGGTAAAAAATGAAATGATTGTCGTTGCTAGCACTACGACCTAGATAGGTCTTATCTCCTGTATACCACCTTGTGTACTTGGGCTATGCCTATAATTAATAAAATCGTTTACCTAAAAAAAAATTGAAATGATTGTCTAGTTTAGTACATCCACTTCTCATGAAAGCTTCAAATGAGCTAGAGAAGAAACTAACAGGTCTCAGATAGGTAGAATATTAAATACAGTGAAGACAGTACCAAGAGAAAGTCGCACTCTAACAAAACACACCAAATACTTTAAATGCAATAGAATCAGCCTATTTCTGGTAGAATTGAGATGAAAACAAGCATTTACATTCTTGTTGTATCTTTCCTCAGAAGTGAAATTCAAGAAGGGAAAAAGAAAGCGAAGAGAAAGTTAGATTGTCTCCTATGTTCAATTCAATAAACAAAGAAAGGAAGAAAAGAGGAAAAATAAACCAACGATTAAAATTCGAGTGAGCCATGAATGGAGTTGCTTTGATTTCTTTCTTTTTTTTCTTTAACCCTCCTTTATTAGCCAGACAGCAGAAAGTAAGGCTCCGTTTGCATACACAATACTATTATCTCATCTCATCTCAATCATTATAACTTTCTCAAATTCCCATACAAAAATATAATAAATAATTCAACTTTTTTAAATCTCAAAATAAAAATAATACTAAAAAATATATTCTAACAATATTTTATTCAACTACTATTCAAAACATCTCATTTCATCTCATCTGAACTATCTATCTAAACCCAACCTAAGAGAATCAAAATGTTATTTTTAGCTTTTAATAAACCCAACGCAATGTAATATTAGATTTTGGAAGATGGAACGATATATGTACCTCTCCAAGTTATCATTTAGCCCTTCCCAAGGCCTTACAAAATCTTCCTCGTTGAAAACAAATCCAGAGACCAAGATCCCAACTGCTAGCCTCTGATACAAAAAGTTAAATTAGAATTTAAGGTTTGAACTCCAGAAAGTTTCTCGAGTATGGTTGTCAAGAAGAGAAAGTGAGAGGAGAGAAACAGAGGAAGACCATAAAACACAAAAGAACATATAGATAGTCTTCAGATTGAAAGTATTTCTAAGGGAACAATGAAATGTTCCCATAAAATAAAATGGAAGCTACAACACTCACTCCTTGGCGATGGTTTTCTCCTATAGCTTTGAATTCAAATTCATCAACACTTCCAACTCTTCTAGCCATTTTGCTCCCCGTAAGTCCAGCTCCAGCAGCTGGGTTGAGCATACATATAAATTAGTCCTCCATCATATAAGCAAAGCATCACTAATGCTTAAATAATTTTCTGGGAAAACTTATAGCTGTTATATTAGTGGAGCTATTGAACCTTAAATGGCTAAAAAATCGTGTAAGGGCTTGCTAAAGCAGCCCAAACGCCAGTGTCATTGTGACTTCTCTATGAAATCTGAACTCAAAAACTATTTGATGTGGCCATTCAGTGCAAGAAAGTTTTTGCATCATGCATTAAGGAAAATGTAATAGGATCCACAACTCAATCAAAAGGTATCAGCCATTCTTTAAATATGTCACTTAAGGAATAAGGATATTTCTGAAAGGCAGCCAGGATCACCCCCACAACTCAATCAAAAGGTATCAGCCATTCTTTGAATATGTCACTCAAGCAATAAGGATATTTCTGAAAAGCAGCCATATCCAATTCGAACCTAAAACCCTTATATGTCACACTTGAAATTTTAGGGTTTCCATCTTTTAAAAGCATCCAATATCAAACCTCACACTCTTCTATTTCACCCTCGTTCTAGAATGATTTTTTTGATAAGTAAGTTCTAGAATGATTTGAACTATGTTTCTACGCGCTAAACACACTAAATCCCTGACATCAAACTCTAGAAGAGATCCCTAGACGATGCAAGTTGTTCTGCAACTTCTAAACCAAGCAAAGGTGAGTTTGCTGCCAAAATTTCATCAAGATTCAAAATTTATTCCTTTAATAATAGTTTTGATTCTTCCTTAACATTTCTATGACTAGGGAAACCTAAAGCAACCACAGAAAGGAGCGGAAACTTGATCTATAAGCTCAGAATTCAAGTGGACAGATTCTGCCACTTCGTCCTTCCCTTAGTACATGGCTTAGAACACTAGGTTGCTTAGGAAGTGTTGACATTTTTCATGTGTACTTGGGCTACACTTATTTCCTGTTATATTAATAAAAATTATTTTAGTATAAAAAAAAGTGCTGACATTTTACAACTCAAGGAGGGGAGGTAAGTAGTGTGATCATGCCCTTGATGTTGAAGTTAAAATGTTATATCTTCTATCATAATTTCCAGGTATATTATTTGGACATGGTTTAGCGTGATGCATGTGTTACATATATGTTCATGTTATGAAAGCCATGCAAATGCTTATGACTTTGAATTGTTACGAAAAGAAGAGATGAGCAAGGAAAGAATGGAAAAGAAAAATAAAGAAAGAAACTATGATGAATGAATGTGAAAATTTTTTATATTTAGCAATTGAGGATGCAATGATACCAAAGCAAGGGGGTGTGCAAGCCACAAAGTTGTGGTCCACCACGATGTTTTACATCTGATATGAGAGGCAGTTCCCCTTTTGGCCCCAGGAAGTGGAACCACTGCGGACAAAAGAGCTAATTTGTGTTGGCCATTATAAGAGATTAGTGATAAATGATAAATGTTTTTTTTATTAACGTTGCACATGTATACTAAGGGTGCTTTCAAAGACTTTTTAAAGGAAAACCTATTTAACAACATTTTTTCTATATGATGTGCTACTTACTGATATTAAACTTATTTTTGCTTTTAACATTTAAAATGTCCCATGTAATGAGAAGGACGAGTCTATAGGCACAGTAAGTAGGGGAGACATTGACTAGTGAAGGATTGAATGTGTTTACCACCAAGGCTTATAGGTTTTGTATGAAATTATTGTCTTTGCTTAAGGTTAGAAATGTCAGATTTGTTACATTTATCCTGTTGAGGTTTCTTAACAACTATAGAACACTACAGAATGTAGTTAAGTGACATTATTGGGATGGGGGCGTCACAATTTTTTTTTTTTTGGCACGTGTCCAGGAACAGCATCCCCGGACACACTGGACATGCCAAAGACGTATGTTTTGTCCTTGCAAATGGCAAAAATTATGATAAGATAGTTTGAGAAGATTTTCAAACCAATGAATGAAATCAGGCATTTACCTCCAAATGATGCAGCAACTGCAACTGAACCAGCAACAGTTCCTGCCGCACTTGCAGCTGCAGCAAACCCACTAGCTCCAATCACAGGGATGAGAGTGCCTAATGTTGGGGCTAGAGCACCAAGTCCTGCAGCAATAGCTGGGGCAGCCAATCCTGTTGAATATTCAAAATGGGGGAGAGAGAGAGGACAACCATAAGAAAAGAATTTAAGTGAGAATTTTTCTGACGACAAATTTAAAGGGCTACACACCACCAGTTATTGCCATCAAGGCTCCTCCAGTTACTGCAGCTGCACCAATGATACCACCACGCTTCCATTTAGCCCATTTCTTTTCTGAAGATTGTTTTTCTCCTCCTCCCCCTGATTCTTTCTCTTTTGCCAAAGCCATTGCAGAGGAAGCAACCATAATCTCAATAACTTCCTGTGAAACAAGAATTTCACAAACCAGGTGAGAAATATATAAAAGCATGATCTTTTTAACTTAAAGAAAAAAGAAAGAAAGAAATTTCAATCCAGTATTATAAAAAAATGCTAAAACATATATATTATAAAAAAATGCTAAACATACATATACAAAGTACAGTTAGAAGTGACTATATTTTTTTTTATAAGTAAGAAATTTATTAAAAACCACGTAATTAGGCATAGCCCAAGTACACAGGAAAAGTTATGATTATATAACAGAGGAAAAAGAAGGAATTGCAACTCAATAGTGAATTGGGCTGAAAGTAAGATAATATCTGGTCTATATCATTTACACATTATCAGAAGTTGAAAAATCCTCTCTGAATCCATCATAGAACCTAACAAAAAGAAAATTTTTCTAATCCATATTTACAACACCCAATAGAGTACCTAGAGGTTGTGTACACAAACCATTTTTGTCCAGTTGATATCAAGCCAAGTTGCCAGCAACCGCAAAGCTACACGATGTCGAGCATCATAGCCCTTTCTTCGTCGGCTACATTTATTGTTGTCATCACGTGCATCTGCCAGACAAGCTGAAAGAAGCACATAGAGAACTGTCACCTTCCTTGGATAACCGATCATTGTTACCTCTTCAATTGGTTTCACATCCACTTTACTCATTAATCCATGATGTGCATCTTTAGCATCAAACATAGAACTATCCGTCTCCTGCACCAAGTGCACATCAGTGGCTTCAAAGTCTGATTGCACTTCAGCAGTGGAATATCTCTCACGACATTCATGTTCATATTCACGGTGCTTTTGCCTCTTAGACTCAGAAGATTCGGAATCTTTTTCCATACTAAGTACAGTAACATCAACAGCTTTAGACAAAGCAAATTCTTGGTCTGCCCTTTCAGAAGAAGTATCACCACTTTCTTCTGAGAGTAACCTCAAGAACTGTGACAAGATAAAATCTTAAGTATCAATCATATGGAGATGACCACTCAAATAATAATATGAATCTCATCAAATAATACAAAAGCTCTACAATGACAAAAATACTGTGAGTGAAAATCCAGAATGAAACAATAAATAATGGTCCAAAATTCACACCCGAAATTAAGTTTTGGTAGGGAGGAGCAAGATGACATATTCTAGGCCCCTGATTTTTTTTAATCCACTTTTTAAACATCAAATTTCATACAGCAAATCCTCAAGCAAGTTCTGTATGTTCATGTATGTATGAATGCAGACAAGCCAGTGAGAGGGAAGAGGGATACAGGAAATCAAACGACATACCGCTCCAATATGATGCTTAGCTGGAGAAGACCCAGCAGTTTCCTCTAGTCCAGACCAGGCAATAGGATTAATCTCCAAAAACCTGTTCATAACGTGGTCAAGACTTAATTTCTGTTCATAACGTGATCAAGACTTAATTTCAATGATCACTCTCAAAAGAAAAGCCTAGTAAAAAACTAGTATCTAATCATTGATCACTCGCTGAAGAGGTTAAAGACAACAGTTTCTTTTTTTATAAGTAGGGGTTAATGACAACGGTTAAATATTAGTTCTCTCTCTCTCTCTCTCTCTCTCTCTCTCTCCCTTCCATTTGAACCAAACCAAAAGGCAACCCAAAACTACATCTGTACTTTGCCCCTTAAAACAATAAGTGAGTGCGATAATGGCAAAAAGCACAAGAAAGTTTTGTTTTTTCGTTGCCCCAGTTACATATAAAGTCAATAACACATCTAAACAACCCAAATGGCGGTATTAGGCACAGGCGAGTACAATTATTCTTTCCTTTCTTTTGATAAGTAGAATTATTCTATTTTTTAAGAGAAGGAATAATTCTTTATTTTTTGAATAAATTCTGATGAAAATTCCCGGACTCAACATCTTACATGACTCTCTCGATCCAATTCTCAACAGCCAAACAAACCAAACGAATAGAACTCTATAAATCAACATGAGTACAAAATAACAAATTAAAATTTAAAAAAAAAAAAAAGGCCCATTTCAGCTAAATTCACCCTAACTTTGGCAGCTTGAGAAATGAATGAAGCTAACAAATGTGAGTACACCAAGCATTGTGACTGTTGGATTACAAGCCTATGTGAAATTGGTTAGCGCACCCCCATTTCTTTTAAAATAGCAACTCAACCGATATGATAAAGAAACAAAAACAAAAAAGTACCACTTCCATTCCAATTCTCCGTAGAATTAGTCGGCAAGCATGAACAGGGTCAAAGTGAAAGGCCAAAACGTAGGTGAATATATAAGGATCAAAGTAAGGAAACTCACGTGAATACGGGTCGGAGAAGGCCGGAGTTTTGGTGGACCCAAAGCTCGGGGTCCTCGGAGACGGAGTCGCTACTGCTACTACTACTGGTTCGCTCAAAATCAGAATGCTCGTCGGCCGTCGAAAAACCCAGAGGGTGAGTCCGATGGATCTGGGCCTGGTGAAGAGCGAGTCCGAATAAAGCCCCCGCCGCGTACCTCTGCGTCGGCGTCAAAAACGATGTCGTGGCCATGACTCACTCAAAATTCGTAGACGTAATTACCTGGTTATATATATGGAGATAGACTACAGATATTGATGCAATAATTTTTTTGGATTTTTCGGTCCGTAAATTTTATATTTGTTGTTTCCGCGACGAGATTCTTAAGCTGAAGCCTGAAACGTTCTTTTGCTTGGAAGTTCGGTAAACAGCCAGGCTAGCAAATACGGAGACTTTTTTTTAAAAATTATTTATGATCTAGTTTAGAGAGAGAAATATGATACATAGATCCAAGATTTTGACTAATTTTAATAATTCACAAAAAAATAAGAATTATTTTGATAATATATATATATAGATACTTAGGGGACGTTTAGACATAAAGATCAACTACATAATTTTTAAAATTTCTCATAATTTCATTTTCAAATATCACTCAAACATAAATTATTTTAAATTTTAAATTTTAAATTTTAAATTTTAAATTTTAAATTTTAAATTTTAAATTTTAAATTTTAAATTTTAAATTTTAAATTTTTTCATCAAATTATTATCTAAATCATTATTCAAATACAAAAACCAATACAACTTTTATAAAACATCAATACAACATTCAAAATAATATTCAAACAATTTTTATAAACTTCAAAACAAAAATAATATTCAAACAGTTTTTTCACTTTATAATATTTTTATTCAATTTTTTTAATCTAATTTTTCAAATTTTAATAAAATATCTTAACTTAAATAATTCCATTACTGTTTATAACATTTTAAAATACTCTAAGCATCCTAAGGAGGATACTCTTCATGGACTATTGATTCATTATTATCTTGTTTTATCCATTATTAATTAATTGGGTTAATGGTGTAGTTTAACATTTCTTTTGGGTATAAATTCATCCATGCAAAGAACATAACATGAGATTTACTTTGTTTGGTTTCACAGTTTAAATAAGATGAAATGAAATGTTTTGTTAAAAGTTAAATAAAATATTTTTAAAATATTATTTTTATTTTAAAATTTGAAAAAAATGAATTGTTTATTATATTCTGTGTCGTAATTTGAAAAAATTGTAATGATAAAATGAGATGATTTTATGTATCCAAACCAGGGCTTACATTCTTCAACACAAGCATGTAGGGAACTACTAGGGTCACGGAGAAGTGGTCAGGAGAGTTCTGACCAATAATTGTAAAATGTATTTTTTTATTTTATGTGATCTTTTTTAAAGTATTTTTTAAATCACTTTAACATTAAAAAAAACTCACAAACTCTTTAAAAAATATTTCTTTCACCATTAAGTAAAACAAAAATCAAATCCGTAAAAACTTTTGAAAGAATTCATGGGTGGCTTAAGCATTTTCTTATGAGTGGGCTATTTTGCCTCCCCACTCTTACCGCTAAGCTTACTACTCAGTTACTCTCTTTCTTTTCTTTTTTTCTTTCTTTTTTTTCATATTTTTTAATACATTTAAAAAATTAAAAAAAAAATACACCAATATATTTAAAATCATTTTCTTAATCACTAAGTTTAAAAAAAAATAAATTGACCGCGGTCAAGATAGACGGTTAAAAGTGGAGGGCATAATAATTTTTTTATTTTCCTATATAGTATTAGTGCTTGGGGTTCCAAGGTGGCTTTCATTAACATATAATAATTTCTGTATACAAAAGTCAACAATTGTGGTTCTTGCATTAGTATTAAGAATTAAAGCATGGAGAATGTTGGGATCGAGATAATGAATAATCTGGATAATAATTAAAACAAATTGGGTCTTCATAAAAGATATAATCATTAAAATCGTAATTTCTTCCCTCTTAAACATGTGGCAGTATATTAATATTCAAGTCTTATTTTATTAACGGCTTTATAGCAATTTGAGTAAGGACGAGGTGGATTGGGTCTCTAACAAGTTTGAATTGAAAGGTGGGTTGAGATCAGATCTGTCACTATTATTTATTATTATTCATAAATCTTAATTCATTAATCTTACTATTATTCATAAATAATCTCAACTCATCTCTCAATTTAAACAGAAGAAACTTTTATCTTTATAAGCTGTTTGAAATTTTTGAGGTTTGTCTTGCGTTAAGATTTGTAAGAGTGATGATATCCATTGAAAAAATGTTTGTAAGGAAAAGTGATTGAGATTTTTGTTTTTATGCATGTGAAAATGATGGGATTCACTTATAAAAATGTTGTCAAAGTGTTTTTTGGATTTTGTAAAAATGTTCCATTTTTTTAGAGTGTTTATTAAAGTGGCCATATCTATTAATGAACGAATGATTTTTTTTTTTTTTTAAATAAGAAGAGAAATGAAAAGGCATTTTGATGTTGAAACATGCCTGTGCGGAAAATTGAAAGATATTTATTATTATTATTATTATTTTCAAACAAATCTTTTATTAAGCAAATTATGTTTAATCTTAGTTTTTGTAAAACAATGACACAGTATTGATCTTATTGTGGCATAGGTAATATTGGCAATAAGGGCATGTTTGGTAATGAGATGAGATAAGATATTTTATTAGATTTTGAAAAATTATAGAAAAAAAGTTGAATAAAAATATTATAAAAGTTAAAATATTATTATAATATAATTTCTTAATACAATTTTTGTTATGAAATTTGACAAAATAATATTATTTTTTGTGTTTTGTTTTGAAATTTGTGAAAATTGTATTGACTAGATAATTATTAGATGAAAATTTTAAAAATTTAAAATTAAAATATGTTTATATTTAAGTAATGTTTGAAATGTAAATTATGAAAAATTTTGAAATCAATTAAATGAAATGCGATGATCTTGCTTCTCAAACAAGCCCTAAGTGATATTAAACACACGTGTTTGTATGTAACAAACAGAATCTAAGTAAATCTGCTCAAGATCACACTTCTTGCAAGATGAAGATTGATTTTTTTTTTTTTAAAGAAAAATGTATTTATTTTAAATTTTATCATAGTTAGTCACATAGTTAATACCTCGTATTTTAAGTAATTTTTTCTTTAAATAATTAGTTTATAAAATTATTTAAAAGTGTCATATCAATTAATGTAATAGAAAATTTGAAATCAACAAAATTAATGAAAAATATTATCTTTTCAATATGAATTTAAAAAGAGAAAACCTCTTATTTAAAAGTTACATCGCCTGTCAATGGTGGCACAAGGTGTGCATTAAACTCGATGTAATGAGACTTCGGATGTCATGTGGCAAAATGCAAATCGATTGTTAACCCTGTTAACTGAAAATAAATTCAAACAAATAAAATGAGACTAATATTAGATATAGTCTTAAGTCTGTGCATTTTCTTTAAAAAAAGTGGGACTCATTATTGAAAATTAAATTTTTTTTCATATGGATCTTAAATTTATCCATTTTTTTAAAGGAAGCGGGTGAAACTTGTATATTCTAGAATTATACAAATCATTTTTTTTATTGATTGTAAAACATATTCAAGCCGAGGGAACAAAATGATAAATTCTAAAGATCATGTTTGGATATAGAAACAGTTTTATCTCATTTCAGCATTACAATTTTTTTAAATTTTTATACAAAACTAATAAATAATTTAACTTTTTTAAATTCTAAAAGAATAATAATATTAAAAAATAATATTCTAATAATATTTTATTTAATTTTTAATTAAAATTATTTATTCTTATCTCACTATTTAAACGGACCTAAAACATAGAGTGAAACGATATTCTTGAAAAAGCTTCGAATTCTTTCAGTATTAATCTTATATTGAAAGAAAAAATTTAATTGCATGCTTATTTATTTACATTCTAAATACATTGTTGAAATAAAAGTAAAAAATATTGGTACTTTGGAACATTTAAGTATGCTGAAAAAGAGAGATTATCCGCTAAGCTTAGAAATTCGGGCTTTTTACGGGGCCCAATGGCCAATAGAACGAGGCCCATTAGGTGGACACAACCACCTGGGGGTCCGGGACCAGAATGTTGACATTTTTCGTGCAATGGAGATAATGGAGGGGGAGACGTATCAAAGACACGGTGTTTGTATTTAACAATCTACACCTGCGTGTTTCCTTTTCACGAAAGCAAAGGAGGTTTCCCCAAACAGCATAGGAAAAGAAATAATTATGTTGCAGAGACCAGGACGACGGTGCGAGGGCACGGCCATGGGTGCCATCGTTCTCGATCTCCGACCCGGTTTCGGTATCGGACCCTTCACTCTAGGTAATTCTCGATCGGTTTCTGAGTTTTCATCTTTTAAGCGATCAAATTGAGCGACAATTTGATTCTTGTGATATAGTTGTTTCCATCACTCTCGGTAAATTAATAATAATCAGATGGAAATTTGGATTGGACTTAATCGTAATTAGGTTTATTTTTTTTAATACTTCACCTGTTTGGTTCCCAAGACAACGCAAGAATATGAAGAATCCTGCAATTCAATGAAGTTGGCCTGGAAAATGTCATACATTTATTGGAGCTCAAAACGAAGGCGGTTCAAATTACGTTCCATTTTGTCAATTTTCTGAGCTACCGAACTGAGGGATTCGGTTATGATAACGATGCTTTTGTCATTGGTTGCGAGACGATTAGTTGTTCGTCTTATGAACCCTTCATTCGTGAGCTCTATGTTTATGTGTTTGTTGGATTGGTTTTTGGGTGTCAAACGCTCGGATATTATGAAAACTTTCGGCATTTTAGTCGTTAGCAACTGCCCCTGTGTTTGCCGCTGAAACTCTCGTCATGTTTTTGCAGGAATGCCGATATGCGAAGCGTTTGCTCAGATAGAGCAGCAGCCTACGATTTACGATGTAGTCCATGTGAAGTACTTCGATGAGGTTTGGATTGTAGATTATTCATATCATGTGTCATCTACACACACGAACGCATATGAGCTGCTTTGAAAATTTGTTGGGAATTAAATGGATGCCATCTTTGGCTCTGGGTGGATTTACTGAAATATGAAATTGACAATTATGGACGTTATTTATCCCATTAATTTGTCACCTAGAGGTGTCTCATGTACTTGGTTCATTGTAAGAACCTGTTATTGAATCTGTTTATGCAGGAGCCATTGAAATTGGATATTGTTATCAGCTTTCCAGATCATGGTTTTCATCTACGTTTTGATCCGTGGTCCCAGGTATTACTTTCTTATATTTTCATATCTTGTTAGCTTTCCTGCTCGGGCTGCATTTTGAACATGTATCTGGAGGGTTCCGTTCCTTTCTTACCATTTACTCGATGGGATGATAAAACTTTAAAAATTACATGTTGTACCTACTGAAATGATTATTTCAGTGGTTTTAGTCACTCATGCTTCGAAAGATCAATGTTCTTTATACAAATGTGGCAAGAGCTTGTGTGATGCACAGGTTGAGTTTTATGGCTAAATCATGGAACTAAGCTTCGCCTTTTTGACTTATCAAACTAGAGGTTCCTTCTTGTACTCCTCTAGATACCTTGTGCTTTTTAACTACCGATTTAATTTGAAGAACTGCATAGGACATGATATTCATGTTTGTTGCACCAACTGAAGAAATTATATGCGGGACAGAACATGCATAATCACTCCAATATGTATTTTTTATAAGTAAACAATTGTATTAATAAGAATAGGCATAGCCCAATTACACACTCCAATAAGTTAAAATTGTGAACTGGTGACCTTAATGGAGATTTTGTTTTTAAAAATGGAGGTTTTATTTTTTCTTTTATTATACTTTATTGATACGAGTATATAGAATTAAATCCTTGGCAAAGCATCTTCTGGCCCAGTAACCATTTGATGAAACAGTTATATTCTTTGGCATAGGTTCTCCAATTCACAGATTGAGTAAATCAATTATTGTAATAATGTCATTTTGTATTTCTAGTTATTGCAGGGGGTGAGGATTTCTTTTTTCTTTTTTTGCCTCATTGGATCAGCTAGTGCAGTTACTTTTTGTTATGAATTATGAGGCCCATTTTCATTTGAGTTTTGGTGGATACATTTGGTGTTGTATTCTCCGAAATTTGTTGGTGGATTTCTGTTTTCTTTTTTCATAGTGCCGTGTTCTCTGAAATCTATAGGTCGATGTCCATTTTCTTTTTTCACTGTGTGATACTATGTGCATTTATGTGCTGTATCTTGTGTGTCTAATATATTCTAATAGGTGTATACTCCCATGGATGGCTGTTATTTGTTGGTTATCATTACAGACTATATGTATATGATTACATCATCAGCCCTTTTGATTACTGTAACATTGAATTCTCTGTCAGAGACTACGACTTATTGAGATTTTTGATGTAAAACGGCTTCAAATGCGCTATGCAACTTCTTTGATTGGGTGAGTTATCAAGCTTCAGTTTTATGAGTTTTTTGTTGTTAATTTATGACTAATGCAAACCCAAAGGGGTTGGCCCAAGCGGTGAAGGCCTTGGTCTTGGGGTATCACTCCCTTCAAGGTCCAAGGTTCAACACCTCATGGATGCAAACGATCCTTTGGGGTCACACCCTTTGGTGAAAAGTCAGCGATTTAACCAGTTCCATGTAGGGAAACTTCCGAGGGTGTGGTGCATGGGACTGGGGTTTACTCTGCAGGGGTGGGTCCAAAGGGCTCTGCCTTAGAGAGGTTCCCCGACATTAAAAAAAAAAAAAATTATGACTGATGCATTTTTTTGTCTTAGGGGACCATCCACGCTAGCTACTTTTGTAGCTGTATATGCACTTTTTGGGCCAACCTTTCCTGGAATTTATGATAAAGAAAGAGGTGTTTACACTCTATTTTACCCAGTATGTATACAAAATACATAATTTTGTCATAAATTTTGTTCTTTTTAAAATATATCTTTGACTTGCGTGCTTGGGTTTCTAATGTGTGTATATTGCAGGGCCTGTCCTTTGCTTTTCCAATTCCTAGCCAGTATACAGTTTGCTGCCATGATAGGGAAGGTATTGTTTCAGTGTTTTCCAACTTTTTTTCAACCAGTATTTTCCAACTTAGATATCATTTTTAGAGAATTTTGAAGTTCTGATAATTTAATTTGACTCCTTTTTGTCATGGAAGCGGAATTGCCATTAGAGTTTCCGGACGGTACCACTCCAGTGACATGTCGTGTCTCCATATATGATGGTTCTACGGAGAAGAAAGTTGGTGTAGGAGCCTTAATGGACAAGGCTTCTGCTCCTTCATTACCTGTTGGCAGCCTTTACATGGAGGAGGTTCATGTTAAGGTTTGAATTTATCCTTTATTTTCCCGCATTATGTTTTGATTGAATTGTCATCATCCTTGGGTCTTGTTTTATTACTGTTGAGTTTTCTGAGAAAACTGTGTGGAGAACTAAAACCATGGAAGTAACACTTTGCTTTTGCTGGCTTTTGCATCTGATTGTTTTAGTACTGGCCCATTGTGTTAGTTCCCATGCTTATATTTGGAAGTAACCTTTCTGACCCTTGTCGGTATGATTCTTGCATCTAATTTAATTCAATTGGTATTTGTTCAGCTTGGAGAAGAATTATACTTCACTGTTGGTGGCCAGCATATTCCTTTTGGTGCATCTCCACAAGTAAGTTTTTGTCTCATTTCGTTAAGCATGTGTCCTTTTTGGTTGGTTTTCTTTTCCTGATTTTTCTGGTGAATGCTTTCTTGCTCATATATTACCTGTAAAATGTTTTGACACATTGCTTCTGTCTTGGTACGCATCATTTAATGTTATGTGGAATCTTAGATGTGATGCTTCATGATGGAGTATAATTATAGTGGTCTTTCTTTCTATCCGTAACACAAATGCGTGCACGCACACGTACACACACGCGCGCATATACACTCCTACACCCACGCACCACCCACTCACCCCGCACACCTATATACACCAATATAAAGACAAATAATTATTCCTGCAGAGAACAAAATAAATTACTATCAACTTGACACTCAAAGCCTTACCTAAAGAATTCTGGAATATTTTAGAGATAAGAACATGGTTCATTTGATAGAACCATGTTGACATAATTTGGTATTTCTTAATGCTAGTAGTTTTGTAAATTAAATTAGTTTTTTAAGCATTTTTTAATCTCTTAATTTTATTGGTTCCATAAATGAGCTGATATTTGCTTAAGTTTCTAGTAGTCTATTATTTTTACTTTGTGTTCATTTACTTCTTTGTCATTCTATAACTAGTTTGTGGTGTGGTGTTATAATGAGCAATATTGGCACAATGTTGTGACCACTAATTTCGTAGTTCCTGTTTCCTGCAGGATGTCTGGACTGAATTAGGTCGTCCTTGTGGAATTCATCAAAAGCAGGTATTGCTTAGTTTCCCAGTCTTCTACTTAGAGTGCCGTACAAATTTTCAGAATCTCTTTAAATATTTTGGAGGCGTATTTGTGTTTTAGAGAATGTGTAGAAATTGGTTACATGTATGCTGATGGGAGGACAAGGATTTATATAATTGAGTAAGGATGTTTAGCCTAAGCTTACTACCAAGTATCTTACTCAATTTTAGCTTGATCATCGAACAAAGCCTTATCCTGAGCAGTAGGCAATGCAACCAGGACTTCCCATTGTTTGAGTTATAGTCGTACATGCAATGTATATCATAACGTCTCATGTCTTTGACCCTAAATTATAGATGAATAGATCATAGCATTTTGTAGGCTACTGTGTGCCACATGTTTGAAAATAAAGTTTCAATTTTTTTTTTTTTTTTTTTT
>QEOT01003301.1:93572-112212 GCA_003123785.1 Pterocarya stenoptera
TATTACTAAACTTGATAAAAATGTTAATTTACTTTTATACAACTCTCTTGACATACAAAATAAAAGTCTCAATATCTAGGCATAAATTTGTTATAATTTACAAACAGTCATAAACGTCACTTTTACTGTTCTTTTCAAGAAAAAGCATTACTTGATCAACAAACCAATCTCAAAATAGAAACTTTATTCCATATAAAACAATAACAAATGTATGTGTATATCATAAGTTATGATAAGTAATATGTGCAAACCATATGCAGTAATTAAGAAACAGTTTTGATTGTTCTTCTATGTTAAAAAAGAGTTTGGTCTACATTTATAATATTAATCAATACAGGGTAATAGGCTTAACAAAAAATTTTCACACTTTCAACTAACAATTAAACAATAAAAATAACTAAATGGTCTAAACGGATGCTTACAATTTTTTTTCTTTCTTAAACTCATTCCTACCTTTTAGAGCATTTAAAATTGTGCATTGTAATTTTATTAATATAGATTATGAAATAACTTATTCGAAACTGACGTTTTATTCTTATAATCAACCCTAATAAATGTAGATAAATCAGAACCATCCTTATAACGTTCTTCCATTATTTTATTTAAATATTTCTCATTTATCTCCTTATCTTTGGAGACGAGGAATTTTCTAGGCTTTCTCTGTTTTGCTACAACAATATAACTTTGAATTTTTGTAGAGAATGCAATGAGTATTTCAAATTTTAAAACTTTTTTTTAATGAAAAAGAACCTGTCAACACATCGGAATATAAAAGTCGAGCATTTGCAAAATTTTCTCTTGAAATTCAACCCATCTAGAGTTCTCAATCTAATTTCTTGCATTATAAGTACTCTTCAAATCATAACTTCTTTTGTCTTTTTTGATTCCCCTAAAAAAAGGGTACTGATGAAACAATAACACTCTACAGTAATTAGAAATGTAATTAAAGAAAAACATTATAAAGTCTCATTAAGTTCTTTCCTAGATAATCAATTACTTTGATTACTGTTTACTTTCATACATTTCAGTTGCACAAATCTTCCAACCAAACATAAGAAACCTGTATTTAAATGTAATCCACCTATATTTGCCATCTAAATGAAACTAAGAGCATCCACCAAATTGCACCATTTATATTATTTCCAATCACATTTCACTTATTGCTTAAACATATTATTTCCACAATATTTTTTCTCAAACTAGAAAAATGTGCCTTGCACGTTACACTACAACTAGTATAAAACTTAGTACCTAATTTCATATGTAAGTCATTTCAAAATGTATAAAAATTTACTTATATATATGTTATACTTATATCATATTATATATGTAAGTATATAACTTAATGTGTAAGAATAAAGAATAATATGTTAATAACTTAATATTAACATTCATATATAAGAGTAAGCTTATATCAACGAAGCATAAATAATATGATTATGGTTTCATATTATAATTATTAATCTTATAATATGTATAATATATTACATATAAAAATTAATATATATACATATATAATTTGATTCAGATTGCTCCAATTCAGTTCCCAAAATATAAAAATTTGGACTGAACTGATTTTCGTAAAATTTCGGTCCAAAGAACCAAAATTAACTAAACCGATCATTTGATTGAACCGGTTGGTTTGGTCGGTTTCTCGGGTTATTCTTTTACCCCTACTACTCCCGCAGTAGAAAGATGAGAAGGAGATCCTTCCACTACCCGTGTGGTCGAATGCAGAGAATAAAAATGAAAATAAATATGAAAGAACAACAAAAGTACAAATTCAATAAAATGTAGAAAAAAGAATTCCGTTGCCGGGACTTGAACCCGGGTCTCTCGGGTGAGAGCCGAGTATCCTGACCAACTAGACTACAACGGATCTGACAGATGATCTACAATTTTAAAGTTTAGAAAATGATCGCAGATTGGCCAAAACCATTCAGACGAAACAGGGTTTAGAGCTTCGCTAAGCCCTCTCGCTGGGACATCGTTCGACTCTCCTATCCATTACTTCACACTTTCTACCCCACCCCTGAAGAAAGCCAAAGGCTTTCAATCATTTTCTGTTCGTTTCTGCAGGTAAGATTTTGCATATCCGTACATTTCCGGCCCGAGCTTAAGTTTCCCCGCATTTGTTTTTTAGGATTCTGACTGACGGATTTCAAGTACTCGTTGTGGATTACAAACGTAGTTCGATTATGTGCTTTATCCCATGCGCTAATACCACATCACTGCAGAAAGCCAAACATAACCTTGGAAATGTAAAACTGGATGGTTCTAAACGCTTTGTTTGGTTTTCAATTTCGTGCGTTTAGGCCTCAAAGTTGTGATTTTCATCAGTTTGTGTGCTTTTTTGTTTTCTTAGATATTGTTTACGGGTTTTGGGGTTTAATGATTTGGAGAATTCTGCTTAGTTCACTACTTGATACTCGTAATCTACTAATAAAAATGAAAAAATTGATGTGGCCGAGTTTGTTTATTTGTCGCAGCTGTTGGGTCTGTGTACTTTGTAGCAACGTTATAGTGTAAGAAACTTCGCAATAGCAAAACTTAAGTAAAAAAGGATGACCCTATTCGGATTGACCGCTAGTCCCTCGAGATATTGTCTCCAAATACCTGGACGCGGCCCGGGGTCTCTGAATAGGCGAGCTTCTGCTTTTCCTAGTGCCAGGAAACCTAAACAACATATTGGGTTTCCCCGTCTAGAAAGGTACTGCTTAGTTTTTCAATCGAGTATTAAACTCTGAGTGAGGGTTATACGTTATTATAACATTGAATGCCTTTACCCACCGGTTTTAATTGAACAGAACTTACCAGACTGATTCTATGCAAAGATGCCGTACACAACAATCTCACTTGATCAAGTGTGCAATGGATGCTTCCTATGGTGATGGGGCAAATGGACCACCGGGTAATGTTTTACTTTCTTAACTATTTTTTATATTTGTAGATTTTTCCCTTGGGGATCCGTACTTGGTGAAGAAAATCTAATAGCTAGGCGTGGTTCCAAAACCTAAAAATATAGGCATGATGATTGGGAAAAGAATGAGCATAATGGAACATTGAATTTTGGCCGTCTGTGATCTTTACTGAGTTGAGGCTCATTGGTTTGTTGGTTGCGTGGAATACAGCAACTCCTTACGTTCCAAAGTAATGATTTTATGACACATTCAGGAACATTGGAATTATTACACAACTTTCAAGTTGTAAAATCTAACACCATGTTTGGTAGGAGAGATGAAAAGTAGGAAGGAGGGAGATATAGGGGAAAAGGGTTAGAATACATTCCCCATCATGCTATTTGTTGTTTTATTGTTATTCCGTGATTTCAATGGTTCAACATGAAAATAACATTTGCAAGTTACATGTTTTTGTTGAGATATTTTCATGGTTCAACATGAAAATAACGAACCACTTTTGGGTGGTTCGGTTTTGGTAGCCCAGATGGATTTTCACTCCCCCTCACCTTTCATTTCCCCTCGTGCCAAACTAGGGTTTTAGACTTGACTCTCTCTCCCCCCCTCCCTCCTAACCCTCTCCATTTCTCCTTTCCCTTATAGCTAACAGAATGTAAATATCCTAATATTGAGTGGCTTTGAGGATTCTGGCCTAAACTGTCATTTTATGATTGGAGAAATTGTGGCGTGAGCCTGTCATGAGAAGTTTTGCATTCATCTGTGCCATGGATGGCTCCTTTGTGTACCTTCCTTTCAGATTATCATCAATTCTTGGAGCATGCTGCACATAATTTGTGACAATATGATTTCCTCTCTTGCTGCTGGGGCCTTAACTTAGGCAGTTTAGGCTTCATTTGGATATTTGAATGAGCTCAGCTCATCTCAGTTGAGTTTTGTTTTAGACCTATCCCAACATTCAAACACACAACTCCCAAATTACTAAACATCACTCAATTCAAAATCTCTTTACATGTGGGACCTACAATCTTTTTTAACTCAACACCTCTTTACCACATGGGACCCACAATATTTTTCAATTTCTCATAAATACATCTAAACTCATCTTAACATTTAAACACATCTAAACTCATCTTAGCTGGGCCCCACAAAACTCACTCTACCATCTCAACTCACTACTATTCATAAAGAACTCAACTCATCTCATTAGAGTAGGGTGGAGTTTTTGGAGATTTAAATCTTACCTTTGAATCATGAGGAAGACATGAATGAGCTCTCTCTCTCTCTCCTGCCTGTCTGACATATGCAAGAGAGCTAGGCCTTTCCCTTAGTTCCTCAAGCATAAGGTTGATGGAATGTTTACATTGTGAGCATATTAGTTTAGACTGGTAGTTGCTTTTCCAGAAAGCTATCACAAGTTATCATTTGCACTTGCACGATGCTTAGTTTTGTATAAGCTCTCTGAAATATAAATATAAGCCCTTTTATATTTATCATTACTGCCAAACCTATTCCATTCATTTAGTTTTATAAATATTGTTCCAAATTAGCAGAGTTGAATCTTAAAATCTCTCCTATCTGCAAGTTCAGCTATCTTTCCTAGAATTAATGTAAGGGACCCATACAAACGACTTGGAATAAGCAGCGAGGCCTCTGAAGATGAAATTCAAGCTGCCAGAAACTTCCTTGTTCGTCAATATGCTGGGCACAAACCAAGTGTGGATGCTATTGAATCTGCCCATGACAAAATTATTATGAAGAAGTTCTATG
Organism: Pterocarya stenoptera; assembly: GCA_003123785.1. NCBI lineage: Eukaryota > Viridiplantae > Streptophyta > Magnoliopsida > Fagales > Juglandaceae > Pterocarya > Pterocarya stenoptera. Next base: position 98,258 of record QEOT01003301.1, read on the forward strand.
AAAGGAAAAACCCCAAAATAGACATCAAGAAAAAGGTTCGGGAAGTCAGGCAGTCCCGTATTGTTCAGGCTATCACAGATAGGTTCCGAACTCCATCAACAAAGTTCATCATAAAGACTTCTATTGTCTTTGTTGTGCTTGGAGTTCTCACTGTTCTCTTTCCCACTGAAGAAGGCCCCACCCTTCAGGTCGCAATATCTCTGATGGCTACCATATATTTTATTCATGATCGATTAAAGAGCAAGATCCGAGCTTTCCTCTATGGGTATGTGGAACGGTGTCTGTTTGATTAAACATGGCATGTTCCTGCTGTTTACACTTGGGTCATTGTTATACTTCACCCACAAACTACCACCTATTTTTACCTTTGCATCCTAAACTGCTTATATTTTTCAATTTGCACAATCGGTTAAGATTTGATCATTAAAATGAATGAAAAAACTGATCATGTGGCATAATCTTAATAGTCAGATTTGAATTGAGGGGGCCAATTGAACCTATTTTTAGTTTAGGGTACAATTCAATCTTTTTGTAGTTTAGGTTTCAAAGTAAAAAATGGGTCGTAATGAGCTACTATTGTTCATGATTATCTCCAATGTGACCAGCCTGTCCCAGATTATGCAAATGGTTACAGAATGTCAACTTATCTCTTCCCTCTTCTGAATTTAAATGCATTCTTGAAACTTCATGCTACTTAAATGCAGAATCCTAAATAGGTCCAAATCATAAAACTTCTTGGTATGGGTGCAGGGCTGGAGCGTTTGCTTTTTCATGGCTGCTGGGAACTTTCTTGATGGTGGCTGTGATTCCACCGATCCCTGTACTTAAAGGACTGAGGAGTTTTGAAGTGTTGAGTTCATTGATAACCTATGTGCTGCTCTGGATTTCGTCTACTTATCTTAAGTAGAGCCAATTACATCTTGTTAGTCCCCTATTCTTTTTGGAGTGGACGCCAGGTTTTCTTGGTCGCTGGTTCATTCATTTCCCCATTTTGCTTCATAAAACTGTGACACCGAAACTCCTGGCTATCATGTGTTAATATTTTGTGAAATGAGTCTTTCAGTTTTCGAAGGGAAGATTTCTGGAAGTGAGCGTTTTGTTGTTCGGAGAAAGGGTGTAAACTAGATAAAGATACAGATCGGCTTTTGCATTTCCTGGTTTCTTGCATTCTTTTTCTTTAATGAGGTATCCTTCGTAGCCAAGTATTGCCTAATTATTTACATTTTCTATGTATTGAGCTTATTCCTAACTTGTGAAGACCCCTGGTGAGCAAAATCATCTTTCAATTCTTGTGCGGGGCTAGATCGGTTCCACATATGTAAACTTTTATAATTTCTCTTGGTCGTTTTAAGCTGTGCTGTGTCCTGACAATTTAGCGGCAGAGGGTATTCCAATTTTCAGCTTTTCAGTCAATGAACACCGCCCGAGGATGTTTACAGACCAATACAAGACCCTGTTCACAAAAGCTCCTACCTTGTCCTTTTGCCTTGTGCTTTGATCTTCTTTGTTCACTAATTCTGGAATTATATAAGAGTAACAGATATCAAAACCACCATATATTTTGGACAATGTTCCCATTGATGTGATTAGCAAGCACAATTGTTGGATGCAAATGTATTGTCTATGCTTTTATTTCTTCTGTCCAGAATTAACGACCCATGATTGCTTTCTCGTGAATTCTATGTTTATGTTTTCTGATGCCGCTGTGCATCGGCACGGCCAGGCGCTATTGTCAAATATAAAAGAACACCCACTTGCTTCTTTTTTCACCAAGTTAGATTGACAGACCCATAATTCCTCGTATGCAAATTCAAGTTCCACACCGTTAAATTCTTAGTTAATCACACTATCTAGGAAAAGAGAATATAAATGGTTAAAAGTTTTTAAGATTTTATCAAAATACTGGGATATTCCATCTTTGTTTTCATCTTGAGTTTCAACTGGAGATCATATTGTTCTGGGGAAAAAAATAAACATTGATGTTATGTTACAAGGGAAACCAGGTGTTTACAGAAATAATAGGTGATTAGAACAATTTAGCATATATATATATATATATATTTAAAATCCATATATATATATATTTAAAATCCTTGCCTTAACAGTCGTAAAGTTGTCTCTATCTTGCACTTCAGGAAATCCACATGTTAAAAAAAAATGAATACCAATCAATTTTGGAAATAGCATACTTAGTTTTCTTTCTAAGAACTACTACATACAGAAAGAGATTATATAAAAGTAAACTCACAAATTGACGTGGCTTCATATGATCCATTAGATCTACTTTACACTAAAAGTAATTTTACAATCTGACATATTGCATCAAACCATGTCAGTTTGTGAATTTACTTTTGTGTAATTCTTTTGTGGCTAAAGTATTTCTCTTTCTCTTTTGCTAACTAGTATTCATCAATATTCCTGGTTATATAAGCTTGAAAAAGCATAGCCATTAAATTCCTGACGTTTGTATAATGACATAGTCCCCCTTGTGCCAACTGCCAAATAAGCACGTTTCGACAAGCTCTGATAAGTGAATCATGGATGCATTGTAGCCTCGGGATATCTTGTAGTGAGCCTCTACAACTCTAAATGCAGAGAATAAGTGCAAAGTGGTACGTTATAGAGAGGAAGAGAGCACTATACTCCAATTGTTCATTTCAACCACTTTTGATTGACAAGAGCCTCTACATCTCTCTTCAAGGCAGCCCCAGTACTAGGCAAGTCCGTGCGGGTAAAGGGTCAAACACTTCACCAACCTTAGGTCCATTACCGTGCGTACAGGCTCATATGTCGATGCAGACTGCCCTGTGTTACATAACTTACATCCTCACAAGATGGCTTTTCTCAGAACACCAACATATTCTAAAAGCATCACAAATATCACTACCTAAGTTTTTTTGTCTTCGTTTTTCTGAAAGCTGTTGTATCTGAGCATGCAAAGAGAAAATTCTGATAAGGGGTTGTTTATGGGTGTAAAACAATGTTGCATATCCTGGCCCCGGAATGAATGCTACATTGGGAAAGCGTTCGGCCTCAATTGGCTAAAGAACACCAAGGCCAACCACCAGGCATACCAGCGCTGCTTGTCACTGTTTGGGGCTTGGCCAGTACATCTCGGGTAACATCCTCTTGGAGGAAACACTCTTACCAATTGAGTCATAGACCACCAAAGGCAGGAAGATTGTTGATGTGCTTGTTGAACCAAAACATCATCCCGGGTATTAAGGTCGACAAGTTATGTATAATATATGGTTTTCGTGATGATATAAATGTAAAGTTTAGTAATACAAAGCTGATAACAGGATGGTGATTATTACAGGGTCTCGTTCCCTTGGCTGGTTCAAACAATGAATCATGGTGCCTAGGTCTTGACGGCCTTGCTTCTTGCTCAGCTGCCTATTACCAACATGGAGCTTGTTTTGCAAAAGAATAGTTACTCTTCTTCATCCTTGATTTTGTTATCCTCAATTACACTTGCAATGTGATATATTTAAGTGGCTGCAACTTATTGATTGATAGAAACAATTACTTGAAATGTGCCATATCAGTGTGTGACTAGAGATGACAAGATGTAGGATGAAGAGTAGCATTCCTCTCTTTTTTTTCCTCCCCTCTTGTGGCCATAAAGGTGAACGTTCGCATCCCCAACAGCTCATCTGCACTGGCTGTGAAGGAGGCAACCCGGGGTCTAGCTCGATATGCTGATATTTCTCAGGTATATGATGGTATAAAGCTATTACAGATATTTGCTGAGTACACCCTCAAGACTCCTTAAACAAAGAATCCCCCCCCCCCTTCAGCTGTCCCTGGAATCATGGCAAGTAACCTCAGTCTTCTTTAACCTGTTATGCATTTGTAGACTTAAATTTCAAAATCAGTTGCTGAATTGATGAATTGGTATTTGTTGAGCAGTTTTTGTTAGGTGGGCAATCTGAAGTTGAGGCTACCCTGAACTTGAATGCAATGAACCAAATCCCCCAACCCATGGCATGTGTCACTCTCATATGCCAGAGCCCTTCAGAACACCTACCTCAAGAACTGGGGAGGCAGACCTGAGAATGTTGAGGAGGCTCAAGAAGCTCTACTTATCCGAGCGAAGGCCAACTCTCTTGCTCAGCTTGGCAAGTACACCAGCGAGGGTGAATCCGAGGAGGCCAAAAACAGGAACGTTTGTCAAGGGCTATGTCTATTGGAGTGTTTCAATCAATCTGTAGGCAGAAGAAGAAGATGATGATAGCCCGTGAGACTAATTTTGGTTTAGAAAATGTAGTTTTAAGGTGAGGTTTGGATAGAGAGTTGAGATGAGATAAGTTGAAATGAAATTTGAAAGTTGAATAAAATATTGTTTGAATATTATTTTTTTTAATAATATTATTATTATTTTAGGATTTGAAAAAGTTGAATTGTTTATTATATTTTGTGTGAGAATTTATGAAAGTTATAATGGCTAGTTTGGGTAATAGATTATTCTAATAATACTCCACTATTATTCATTATTTTATTATTATTTTTTATTTACTTTTCACTACTATTTACTACTGCTCAATATTTTATCATTATTTTTTCATTATTATTCACAGAATTATCTGAGATCATCTCACTATCCAAACGCAACCTAAATGAGATGAGATTAGATGAGCTGAGATCAATCCTAAATTCAAACGGGACCGGTACTTGCTAAATTTTTTGCCTATGAAAGTGCCCTAATGCCTTATCGTTTGAATTTCAATTAAAACATGGTAGGCCATGAAGGTTGTTAAGATCTTTTGTAAATGAGATGAAATTAGATGAGTTAAGATCAATCCTAAATTCCAAAGGGGTCGGTACTTGCTAAGTTTTCTGCCTATGAAAGTGCCCTAATGCCTTCTCGTTTGAATTTCAATTAAAACATGGTAGGCCATGAAGGTTGTTAAGATCTTTTGAAACATTAGTTCGATCAACTATAAATTGCATGGACTGGTTATTGAATTTCTGGAATTAAGGGAACATCAAGATTTTAAGGTTTTTTCTTTTTTTTCCTTTTCTAAATGAGAAAATACGTTTTTTACTCCCTAACTAATATACTCGTACAAAGATTATATCCTCGTTAAAATCCAACCGTCAAGATTACACGCCACTCTATTTCTACTTGTCTTCATCCACCTTAACAGTTCTGCTACATACACACGGGGTTGGGGACCTTTTGGGGAATCGCTGACGTGTTGATGTATTTAAAAAAAAAAAAAAAAACACAAACATAGAAACGAAATGAAAAGAAGCAAACACTGTTTCTCTCTCTCTTTCTCACAGACACGAGTTTCCTTTCGGGGGTACTTTTCGACGAAAATAGCAAAATTTATTCAGCAATCAGTTTCGAATCCTTGTCCTTTCTCAATCCCATTTCCAAAATTCTCATTCTCCAAATCTTCGAATTAGCATTTGAAACCACAGAAAGCCATGGACAAGAAATAGTACGGCTCGCGCTGCTTCTCCATCCGAACAAGAACAAGTTCCAGTAAGTTCCAGTAACAGTGTTTGGTTGCCGAGAAAATAGAGAAAAATCACGCAATGGTCCATAATAGTCAGTTTGGTTGCCAAGAAAACAGAGGGAAATCACGCAATAGTCCGTAACAGTGTGTTTGGTTGCTGAGAAAATAGAGGAAAATCACCTAATAGTTTGTAATAGTCTGTTTGGTGGCCGAGAAAACAGAGGAAAATCACAATAGAATATCCTACAAATGTGAGATTCGATACACCCTCCCACCACTCTCTCACATTGCTCTCAGATTCAGATTCAATCTGATTTTGCGAAAATGGCAGTTGAAGCTGAGAAATGGGTGCATATTGTGACGGCAAAGACGCTGCGGAGGGTGGCGGCAGCCTCGTCCTGGGCGGTGTGGGCGGAAGAGTAGAGGGTCTCAACGAGGTAAGGTACTCTTGGTCGTGGGTGGGGATGCTCTTGGTCATTGGCGCTGTGATAAAGACGAAGGGGATCAGTTGAGGGCTCTTGGTCGTTGGCGTCTGTGATGAAGACGAAGGGGATCAGTTGAGGGCTCTTGGTCGTTGGCGTCTGTGATGAAGACGAAGGAGTCTATCTATATCTACTTCTACACGCTGCAAATGAAACGCAGCCGTTTCTAGCATCCACGTGGAGGCCCGTGTACGCGGGAGGTACTCCTCCCGTGTGCAAATAGAGTTTCTCTCCACCTTAATGATTAAAATTGCACGACAAATATAACAATACAATGTAACAGTTAAAGATGGCTAAAAGATGCAATCAACTTTGAAAACACTTGTTAGTAAAGGTTGAAATTTATATGTATCTTCTAAATCTCTCTTTATCTTTAAGACTTGAAGTATTGGGTAAATTGAGGTAGCTTCGGGGTGGTAAAACAAGGATAAAAGAATCCATTCTCATCCTTGTGGTCATGAATTTCTTTCATTTCCTTCATTTAAAAGAAATACGTATAACACCTAGACACTGCACATACATGCACCTTGAGTCATGTTACAGATCACACAAAGTTAATCTCCGAATAATTTTAGATGTTCTAAAATTTCTTCACAAGTATGAAAGAAAAGTAATGCTAGATACAGTCTTGAAATGCGCAAGCATCACACAATCCTTTTGAAAATGAGTATAGTCTACTATTAAAAACTCGAACCCCATACCCCTATAATAATGGTAGGGTAAGGGGTGACTTACTATTAAAAAATTAATTTTTTATCACATATTTACAATCTTTTTTCAAAAAGATTGTGTGGAGATTGTATATTTCACAGACTATAAATATCATTTCTCTTTTCTAAATATCCAGATTTCTTCTCTCTTCAATGCTTCATGTCAGTTGGAAGGTTTTAACATTTTAGTCACTATTGTAACGTCTGCCTTATTCCTTGATAATTTATTATTAAGAACATAGATTTAAGATTCATGCAATTCACATGTATCAGATCCATCATAGATGCTGTTTCCACGTTCACCTCGTATTTACCTTTATCTAGTAGGCAACACTAAATATACAGAATTCTGTAAAATCAACTGCGCCCCTAAATCCTTTGTTTAATAAGATGGAAGGGTTATACTTTACACGAGAGGGAACCTCAAGTTGGCGATATCCATGACGGGATTTTATAAACAATCCTCAAGCATCACAGAGAATTCCTAGCCAAGTTTTGGCACTGTGACAGCCACAAGTCTATGTTTTCTGTAATCTGTTGCCTTACTTTGTGAACTGCATCAGGCGAGCTGCACTTCTGGGCGTCGCCTGAGAAGAAAAATTTACAGCTTCAGAAGTTACTAATCACAAGAAAGTTGGCAAGGGCATGGATGTTTCATGCACACTATGACAGAATGTCATGCAAAATGGGAAAACTTGCAATTAGTTAGTTAATTTTTTTAACTCCATCACGCCAGAGCCTTGAAATATAAAGGCTTCCAATAGCCCCTAGAATTAAATAAAGGATGTGTTAGCTTGAGCAGGAATAAAAAGTTGCCACAGATATTTTACTCATCAATGGTAAAATAATGATTGGGAAAAGATGAAGTTGTGCTTTCTTCCAGGTTGTCTACACAGGAAGTATTTCATAGATGTAAAGCTATCTGCCGATTATTTTAACTCTCTTTTCTGGGTCAACTTTCTAGCACAATATTTCACACGAGCAATTAACCTCGTATAAACATTATTCTGCAGAGCAGACTCACTGAAATGGGTTACAGGTGTACACCAATATGGTTGTATTGGAAGATATTCATCATGAAGGTGATCCCGAATATCTCTCTCTATCTACATGTGTGTGTGTGTGTGTGTGTGTAGAACATGCAATATTTTAGTTCATTGGGAAACACATGAATTTGCCAAATGAATTGAATTGGAAACTCAAATGGGTATTGCAAACAAGACAGCTTATAAAAGTTATGCATACCTTCGAGGCTTAAAGGAGCTTGAGGACATCCTCGCATATCGGTCCCATGGCCACAGTTATGACAAGAAATGACGTAGGAAGGCACTTGAAAGTTCAAGAGAAAGAAAATTTTTGTAAAAGAGTAAACCAATAAACACAAGAAAAGAAAAGATATAAATTGGCTTCACATAATTGTTTCGTGTAGCAATGGGCAACAAAAAGACACCTGAAATTTATAAACCTTACACATGGTTCATAATGACTTATAGCAAGAAGGCCATGTAAATAACATCCACTGCAAGTTTATTCGGAACATGAAGATCAATCTATGGTAATGCCTATGGCAGACCACATTGATTACCATTTAGATCTTTATACTCATCCTTTTTTTAAATAAGTAAATCTTTATACTCGTACTTTAACAAGAATTGGCTCAATTTGGTCTGGTGGCAGGGAATTTTGACATCTAAGGACTCTAACTCACTGTAATTCAAAGATAGGGAAATTATATAGTTCAGATCAAGTAACTAGAAACTCACTATCTGTTGATGAAATCTGTTTGGATGCATGACGCCAAGGATCTTGTGAGCCATTTGCAAAAACTATTTTTGAGCCTGCATTTTGAATTTTCTTGAGAAGACATGACTAATAACCGATTATTTTATAACAAATTTCATCACAGCTAGTCAGCAAATATATGCACATAATAGCAGAAACGCATACTTTCAGCCATAATACACAAAAATCAATTATCTCCTCTGAAATAAACTAATTTCTCTAAAGCACATTCATATAAATATTAAACCTCCCTCATTTATGATTTAGCTAAATACAAAAATTTATCACTTAGTGCAAATAGCCTTCAAGTTTCATGTGATATAAGCTTCTAAGCCTATAATGTGCTGAAAGAAAAATTCCCCAAACCGGTGGAATGATACTGTAAAACCAACCTTAAAGCAGCTATTAATCACTATGAGATGATGCGTAGAATACTATATATTACTTCTAATATTTCAATGCACATGCAGAAGTGGGTATAACAGCATGTGTGTGTGTGTGTGTGTGAGAGAGAGAGAGAGAGAGAGAGAGAGAGAGAGAGGTGTTCATAAAGTTCTTATACATATCTGAAAATGACCAAAGCAAAATAAGTTGTTTGTTAAACTAGAAAACAGAGAACACTACCTAAAATGGGAAAGTCTTAAAAGTTAAATGGATAAATGTGTCTCATTACACTAGTATGATATGAGACAAACATTACCATTTATAAATTCCCATGCATGGTGTACTCTAGTGCATTTATTCCTCTGAGTTAAAATAAATATATGGAAATGTATTATCAATAAAATTTCCATTTATCCAAGATTTGGGCAAAGGTAGCAATTCATTTATAATTTCTTTGGCTTACCTTTTGTGACCAATGATTCCACAAACAAAGGAATTGTAGAGTATAATATAACATTAAAACATGATACATCCTTTGATTAAATGTTGTTTTTGAAAGGAATCAAGAAAAAGAAGAAACATTTCAATCCAATTATAATTAAAAAAGAAGAATTTCTTAATCCAACTCGATTATAATTCAATCCAAATGTAGTAGTATGAGAATGAAAATAAGTACTCTGACTTCATCACAGTAAAGAATCAAAGAATTTATCTTAGGATAATTTAACAGAGTTTTCATGTACTCAAATAGGACTTCAAGGATGAAAATGGTAAGACTGCTAATTTGATCCATGCAGTAAGAAAACAAAAAAGCTTAACAATCTCGTTCTTCTAACTGTTTAATATGAATGAGAAAAAAATAATGAAAAATGAACAGGTTATATTATTTGACATGCCAATTACGAAAAACCTTCTCTCCCATTTCAGGCCTCGGAACGTACCATTTTCACATAAAGAGAGGCACTTCCACATCATCAAGATATATGGAGAAAGAAAGATATAGAAAACAGAGTAAGTTCATTGTTTGTACCGGCTATTTTTGTGCCTCCATAGTAAATATTTGTTGCAGTAACATCAGGATAGATTCCCTCTCCAAAGACATTTTTGCAAAGGTCCAGATGGTACCTGCCGCATATGAGCAACCAATTTGTATTCTCAGATGTGCATAATAGAGCACACAACATCAACCAGAAGTTTTGAACTTTTAACAAGCAAGCAATTGACACAATTGCAGCGGTAAAATATGTTTGTTCTTTCTATGATCTGCTGCTAATAAAGGGCAGGTAAAAAGCGAATAAAAGAAAACGGGCACAATAAACATAACATAGTGACGAGAACATGCCTTGTGTCAACCTTTTGGGAGCGAATGCTATCATTTAATGGTGCAACCTGAAAATATGCAACTTCAGTACAAACTTGGAACCACCACAACCGGTCACCACTTTCTTGAGTAAGAGCAGTGTTTTTCAAGTGTTTCTGATTATATGTCTGAACGCTAACACCAAAACCTCCAAGAAAATTCTCTTTCACATATTTGGCATATGCATCCTGCATGAATAATAATTTCCAATTAGAAGCATAAGAAAACTAATAAAAATAAATATAAGCATCTGGATGAAACCTAAGCCAAACGATATCACCAGCCAGTGCCAACCGAGAAAAGAACAGAAATGATATAAAAAAAAAAAAAAAAGAACAGAACAGAATCAATAACAATGATCAAATGTAACATGTGGCAAAGCAAAAAACATATTGCTCATTTATTTATTGAATTAACCTGACTGATGACCAGAAAGAGGAGCATACCACCAAATTGTCTCCAGCCTTCTTTGCTTGAACAAGAGGGGAGCATAGTTCATCAGGGTTTCCATATTGGAACTGTGAAATATAAAACATTAAAAACCATTAATTTTTGAAAATTGAAAATGCAAAATTTCTGGAAAAGAAACCACACCTACCGCCGTAACAGAAGCGTCTGCCAGAAAATAGAAGAAATCGCCATCATTCTCAAGCTGCATAAACAGTGTAAAGGTCAACATGCAAGATGAAGAGTACAGAAGAAAATTCTTCCCAGTCCGCATTCAACAATTTAATAGTTTTTTGAGGTACATCAAGGTTAAGTATTATAGGGAAAGAGTTGAACCTCAGCTGCGCCAAACAATGTCTTGACTGTTTTTCCTTCTGTTGCAAGTCTCTGTTCAACAAGTTGATTGGTTTCTTGTAATGCAGCTTTACATTCCACACCAGCTGAATCACCAACCTGCATTTAGAACATAATACCTAAAGGTTTTACCTAACACGAAATAAGAACCATTTTGCAAGACAGGCAGCATTCTTAAANGGGGGGGGGGGGGGGGTTGTTTACTAACAAAAACATTAGCTCAGGAAAGAAAAACAATTACCAATCAAAGTTGTTGATTTGAACATAATTTAAAACGAAAAAGTAACCAATGTTATCTTTACCTGCTGGTCAAATTCAGTGAAGTTATAAACAGCAAGAACAACTGCAGAACTTGCAAGGCTTCCACATGTTAAATGAGGAAACTTAAGACGGAACCACGCACTAAGAGCTCCTGAGTAAGAGACACCAAAAACGAACCAGGGATTTTCAACATTTGCTCTATTGAGCTTCAAATTTAGTGACTCCTGCACAAAAAGTGGATATCAAAGGCCATAGATGATTTACACTAAAGAATGTAGATGACAAAAGCAAGGACTAACAGCTTGGCAAGACCCGATGAGATTAAACATCCAAGGTCCATTAGACAATAGGCTTTACAAAATTTGAGCCAAGAATTTAATTCTCCTTCAAAGAACTTTCCTTACATAATCCTTAACGTTTCCAATGACTAGAACATGATTAATTGACCGATTGTCGGGAAGATAAACATCTACGTGTCTGCAACTCAGATTGGACACCACCTAAGCCAAAAGCTTAACTTTGAGCCTAGAGATGTTATATCAACTGCTTAGTCTCAGTTATGATCCTAGAGTTAAAGGTTTAACTAAATTAGTATCTAACAGTCCTATGACTTTTAGATCCATGGTTGGGTTTTTAACAATTGGTATCAGAGCAAGAACCATGTCACGAGTTCAAGTCAAGGAGGGGGCAACCTATAAGCTGTATTAAAATGCTTTGGTACCATGTATGGGCATAGTGTTAAGTCATTGAATACTAATAGATGAGAGAAGCCACCAAAAAGGGAAAAAGCTACCATCAGATTAGTGTTGATAGAGTGGCTGCTGTGGACATTGGATTCGAAAGCATGGTGGAATGTTATGATCTTGAGGGTTAAATGTTTAACTAAATTAGTATCCAATAGTCCTAGAGTTTTTGGATCAATAGTTGTGTCTTTAACAGTCTCCTTACGTCTATTCTACATGACCGGTAACCAATTAATTTCTAGGTAAACGACTGTCGACTGAAATACTTGTTGAATAAAAAGAAAACTTGCCTGATAATATTGGCGAAAAACAGCCAAATCGTAGAGCGCCTGCTTAGATGACAGATACCGCAAGTTTTCCGTCTTCAGTGAATTGAAGGGGGAACTTTTGCCATAGTAGCGATGCTCAAGAGAAACCACAGCTGCCCCAAACTTCTTTGCTAAAACCTATTAGACGTTGCAAAGTTTAAACTTTTGCTTCTAAGTAGCATATATACCTAAATCCTAAACCATAAAATTCGATTTAACAATAAGGTATCTCTCTCTCACACACGCGCGCACACACATACACACAACCACAAATTTAGGTTACAAATTAAAAACTTACACTGATATAGTCGTTGGCTATACCATTGCATGAAGATTCACCACATATTTTTAAAAAAATAGGTCCCTCTGGAAGCCGGAAGTGGTCAAGGAATTCATAGTACCGTTGCTGAAACTGGCGGTGATCCTGCAAATACAGAGTATTAATCAAATTTCAAGCACAATCTGCGCATTAATTCGAATAATATATGTAGACAAGTCCGATAGAGAAAGGTACAAAGGGAGAGAAGTGGTCGAGTGTCTGAGAGAACCAGAGCTCCTTATCGGTCAAGTAATTACTGCTTTGAGACAAGCGGTTCAGCATAATTCGAGACGAAACAAAGGCATGGTTCTGATAAGGAAAGGTCGATAGCATCAGCAAGAACAAGACCCAGACCACCGTATTCATCGAGCACAGCCTCATCGTCGGGTCGTTCGAAGTTTCTCCTCTCTCTGTTCTTTCAAATAAATAAAAATTACGATTGCTATGCAGAATGAGAATAGGAATGCCCAAGGATAGGAATAGTAGTCCTTTGGTTCCAATTGGTGGAAGGATAGACTTCTTCGGATGGGAGGAAATTTCTAAAAATATTTTTTCTTATCTATAAATATAATAACGTATATGATAAAACAACCACCAAGGTGCTAAGTTGGCAAAAGGTTACGGGATTATTATTTTCTTTTTTGTTTGAGGTTACATTTTCGAAACGGTTTGTTTTAGTAAAATTTGTGAACCAAAATTTTTGAAATCTTTGCATTCTGACACTTTGGTGGAATTGTAGCGACGAACTATCTCTCCTGGAGTTAGTAGCTATAGCTCAATCCGAACATGCCGCAGCAAGTAAGAGTCCTTATGATTATGCCCATAACCACACTAGTTCATTAAATTGCAAGTATGGCTTGAACATTTGAGATGCATATATTCATGAGACAGCTACAAAAATTTTCATTTCTCGATTAGATTACTAATTTGTAAACTTGAAAATAATAAAGGTGTGGTAGAATTGAATTTTACCTTTATTTATTAGTTTAAAAAAAAATGTTATTGGGCTTACTTTTATAAAATATTTCTATTTCATGTTCTTCACCAGCTGTGGGAAGTAGTTTTTCAGGTAAATCCTACTCGTTTCATATTAAAAAGTCCTCTATATATATAAGCCGTAGAAGATACTGAAATAAAAATACAAAGCAGATATCTATACATGAGTGATAAGTACGAGTGCAAAGACAAGTGATAAATACAAATACAAAGATGGAACTTTTGAGTAACATATAAGGATAGAATTTAACCCGGTAGCCTAATCTTGTAATCTAGAAGGATTTTGTTCTTGGAGTTTGATCTTCATCTCAAGTTTGGTCTTGATCACCATGGTGTTGTTG
>QEOT01003301.1:114023-171026 GCA_003123785.1 Pterocarya stenoptera
CCCGCCCCGACATCCCAGGAGCGGAGCAGACTCCCAATCTGCTCACTTCAATAATGGACTATAGTTCATTAGGCCTAAAAATTATTCATGGGTCCAAAAATGATCAAAAACATATTTTCAGATCTAAATTGTAAATTTAAATTTGTAAATATGATTATAATTTAAAAACTAAATTTACTAGTGCATATTTTGTGTAAATTGTAGTGTAGTAAGATGATCATTTTATAGATTGTCTTCACAATACAAGTCTCACACGTAAGTAATGTGAGACTCTTGTATTGCCTTGACAATCTATAGAAAGGTCACCCTACTACACTACAACTTACATAAAATATTAAATAAAAATTCTACTTAATACATATTACTATATTTATATATAGTACAAATAATAAATATTTATAAATATGCATAGTATAAATAAATATAATTTATATAATAAAATATATAAATGCGGGGTGGAGTTGGGCCTTCCTCGCCCCCGCCAGGGGCCAGATGCGGGGCGGGACAATGTGGTGTGGGGTTCCAGTGCCGACCCCAGAACAGGGCAAAATCATCGTCATCCTCAAACTTTGACACAACACTACCATACTTACAATCACAAGAAAAAGGAACAGCTTTATTTCGATAGGAACAAATAGAAAAGATTAAGTTTTTTGGTTTGTGCTGCTCCTCCTAGCCGCGGGCAAAGGAGAAGCCCGTCATCTTCGTGGCCAAGAAGGGAAGAGAAGCATGAGGGGAGCGACGAGAGTTAGATTTTCGATCATTTTGCAGACATTGGGTATAATTTTTTTTAGGCTGGGAATAATTTTAGATAATTTTTCATCTTGCTCTTGTTGGTTGCATACTCCGGGAAATAATATTTCAGCTTGCTCTTGTTGGTTGCAGACAGTGGCCTAAATTACAATAGTATGATTTGATCCTACAATATATCCCAGTGTATACTGACAACCAACAAGAACTTCTTGGTTTTGCATCTATAAATTTCAGGAAGCACACCAAATGTCAATAGCAGCAGACAACCAAATGACACTTATAGAAGCACACGAAAGGGGATGAAGAAGCTCAAATGAACAGACCCAAAACACTAGGAACGGGAGGACGAAGCTCAAACAACGGGCTGGGACAATTCTGGAACGGGATGGATCATGGAACAGCTCTGGACCAAATGAGTTCCGAGAAAAAAAAAAAAAAAAAAACTGACATAGCATGGCTCTATGTGGGATCCCTTTATGTCCCTAGTGGTACACAATGGAAAATTATATCTACTTGTTTTTTCCACAAAATAAATTGGTCGTGTCGAGTACAAGAAACATTTTTTTTTTATATATGAAGAATCCCAGAGAACATGCATATGCAATATATTTTTTACCTAATTACACCAGACTCATGTAACGTGACACGGAGAGTATAAGAAACATTTTAAGTTGATGATCTTTACTTCTATTCCTGTTTGTAAGGTGTGTCCTCGGTGTCACAGGATGAAATCTATCGTCATTTTCAAGTACCATTGCAAAGCAAAATGAAGAACACCTGGAAATTAGGTGACTTTCTCATTGTTCTCAAGCTTCATCATGATGTGTTGTAAGCATAGCGAGAAATCTCATCATGTAGCAAGAAATCTCATCATGAGGAGTACAATATCGTGTTGAAGTTGTAGAGTAATGGGTTTTGCAAATATGTAGGCTTTACAAAACTTTCAAAGCACTTTCAAAGATGACCATGTCATTCACCGGAATGAAATAGAATCTTTGGCATTACAATGTAAGTTATGAATGCTGTTGAACTACTATTTCCTGCGCCTTGGAGAACAAACATCCACCCACTAGAAAGAGGACAGGGAGAAGTTCCACACAACTCAGCTCACTCTTCAGGCATGAATGTAAGATAATGCATGAACCGTGCTTCTGGATTTGTTATCATTGATCCTAAGAATAACAAATTCCTGTTTTTTAAAGCTCTGGTATGCATCAGAAATCAACTTTACATGCTTCAACAGAAAACATGCCTTCAAGTTCTATACTAATCTTGTTAAGATGTGTTTGGATGTCCCAGCCATCATAAAAGAATTGCAAGAAGTTACAGTTAAATTCTGATATTGGTCCCAACTTTTATTTAAATTCGGGCAATGTACTGTGTATCTTTGATATTTATCATATTCCTTCCTGTAAGCAAGCAGTAGATATCAAATTTCTTTATTTTTTCTTATAATCAGCTCTACTGATCTATATCATATATCAATAATACTGATGAGATGCATCCATTCTGAATATCATTCTTATCAAACTGTTAGCCTTCAAGCTACATTCAACTCCATGAATAGGGATGATTCAAAATCCATCACATTCTTCTGTATTATCCAATTATTGTCAGTATTGCTTTGTTTCCTCTAGTTTAGAAAGTTATGCAAATGGACTCTATCCATGACATATAGAAGTCTTACATCTTTAGCTCCAGCCTGCTTTCTATTTTCAAGACCAAATAGGGTTGAATAAAAAATCCTTACCCAACAGTGCAGTTTATGCCATATAAATATGTCTGGCTAGTTAGTCCAATTGAACATGGTGCATATACTAACTGGCGAAATTTAGCCAACTAAGTCCATTTGAGGGTTAAGTTTGCTCGTTTAAATTGCATCCATTCCATTTGTTTGGGAGGAGAACCTTAGTAAATTGAGATCTATATATATATATATATATATATAAATAGAATTAGCAGAAGATGTACTCACTCTAACCTGATTGTTTGACGCCTGTTCATGCATCCGGTGAGGCTGGATATTCAAATCAATCATTTTATCCATCTTTGAATGCCCATCAGCATTTGCATCTGAATTTGGAACAGAAGAGGCCCTCTGATTTTGCTTGTTCTCTCCCATTGTCAGTTTAGGAGGCTGGTTTTGTCCTCTTCTGTTCTCACCTGGATCCACGGGGTGCATGGCTGGCTCTTCAAGAAGACCAGCTTTATCTACTGGGAACTATGGAACAACTTAAGAATGTCAGGTCTGAAGAGAATCATGCAAAACAGAAAAGCATGACTCAATTTTCTCCGCAGTTACAAACCTCAACTCTCTGCCTAAACAGAAGATATCTTCCATGTGTTCGCTTTCCTCCAACATGAACAATCATGTCACATTGCAAACATAGGGAACTTCCATCCACCTCACAGTAAAAGAAAGCTATATACATGCTCAAGAAAAGGAGAACCATAAGCCTGAAATTCTTCTACCAAACACAAGAGGCACATTTCTGAAAAGTAAATGGATAAGTGAAGACTAAAAAGAGATCACATGCATACCAGGTGCATTTTCACATATGTCACAACGGGGAACATCACTAGGATTTGCAAGACCAACCCGTACATGCCGGCTAGCAAGCTTGTTGCACATGTGAACCTGCCACTCCCATCCACAGTTAAAGCATTGCAGTCAGATGTTGAGCAGGGCAATCAAGAATAATACCCATCATTAGGATTTCAATTTTTCAATAACCTTGAAGAAAGATTTTCCTGAGTTTGTGTGAAGAAGGATATAGAAAAATTAACCCATTTCAAGCACTGTTTTTCGTTCTTATCAAAGATATCTCATAATGTGTTGAAAATAAGAAGGAAGAACAAAGTAGAGGGCAAGAAACTGCATGCTCTACACCATTTTTTCCAAGCAATGTCATACATCTTCTCACCACGACACCGAAACTGTAAAACCCTATCCTAGTTCTCCAAGTTATCGCATAAATTAATCACGAACCATGGAGATTTCAAACGATATTGCGGTTTGAACAACATATGCAGTTTCAGCCAAGATTTTTGGCTCTTTTTTGGTTTTTTTTTTCCCATATGGGTAACATGAAAAGCAAGTAATAATCGGGTCAACAACTACTTGGGAGACAGACCCCAAAAAGAAATCATTCCAAAAATCACAAACACAAAACCCAATCGATTAACAAGAATTAAGAACAAGCAACTCGGTGAACTAGAATTAATCAAAAGTGCCACGAAGAAAAACAAAAAAACCTTTTCGTCGCAGGAACGGCAGAGAGCGGCCTCATCGGCAGCGCAAAACACGATAGCGGCCGCGCTCTCGCAAGCGTCACAAAGTGTTCGCATACTTATAAATCCCTTCCACTCTCATGTCTCCGACACTAACCGATATATAACAACAAAAGGTCCATGTGCAGACTTCACGAGCCAGCAACCAAAAACCAAACCCAACAAAAACCTCATAAACAAAAATCCAACTTAGAATAAGACACAAAACCCACCACCAAATCTATATGTACGTAATGATGAGGAAAGACTAGGACTTCAGAGAGACAGGGCAGAGGGTATAATAAAACGAAGGGCAGGGACTTTGGGGGGTGGGGTGTACCGTGTATTCGAGAAGAGCGATGTATGTGGATTTTAATAAGCAACCGGGTTTGGGGTTTTGTTTGTCAAACTCTTGTCCGCATCCCCACGACGAGCTCGCTCCGAGGCCACTGACCACAAGCTTCAAAGCCAGTGTGGGGCTGAAAGCGACTCTCACTTTATTCTCACCCATCAGTTTTAGTTATCTGAGAACTGAGAAGGGCCCCATTTCCATGCCCAGCTAGTAGCTACTTCTGTTGCTGCTTGCATCATCTTTGATTCTTTGCCACTCGTTGAAGCGCAGCCGTGCACTCGGCATCTTCTGGTGTTTTCTTAAAATCTGTACTATATTGTTGTGATCGTCAAGAAACAACCTACAGTTACCCAAAAACATGAAACAAATTTCTCAATCACCTCTTTCTTTTCGGCATCCATCTATTCGACTTTAGGTGAGGCTTCAACAGTCGGTCGACGTGAGTTTGGAAGAAAATTAAAAATGGAATAAAATATTATTTGATATTATTTTTTAATAATAATATTATTTTCATATTTAAAAATGTTGAATTAGTTTTATATTTAATGTAAAAATTTAAAATAATTATAATAATTAGAAAAGAAAATATAAGTTGAAATTCATTAAACACATTATTGGTGTTAAAGTATGAGTTAATATAAAAAAAAAATATTTCTATTTTAAAATTTTAATTTTTCTAAAATCTTTAAAAAAATGGTGTATTTATGTACCAGCTTGTAAATTGCATTTCTAATGCAAAGCACTTACCATTGCGCAATTATACTATATTGAATTTTGATTACGTTATGAAAGATTTAATTAATGAGAGAAAACGGCATGCTTATTTTCTAGCTCAACTATACTGATCAATGATATATAATTGGGAAGTAGGTGGATTAAGATATAAAAAAAAATGTCAATACATTACCTAATTGTTCTTGGATCATAAAAGTCAACAATTATTGATATTGTTAAGCAGTCTACATTATCTCCCACTCTTCAAAGGACTCAGCAACAATCCACCACAGCTGCCCCGTTAGGATGCTCCAACACCTTAGCTAATTCAAGATGCTTCACCACGTCAGATGCTACACTAGAATTTCCTATGTATGTTGCTTGCAAGAGGCCATGCATGGTTTGCACAACTTAGTTCTCAACTTTGTGAGTATGGTTTTCTTTCCTCTAAAGCTGATCCTTCTTTGTTTGTTTATTCTTCATCTTCTGTTATGATCTATGTGCTAGTCTATGTGGATGACATTATTGGCACCAGTTATCATTCTTCTCAAATTGATCGTCTCATTCATTTCTTGATTTTATTTTTTCCATCAAGGATTTAGGTAAATTATCTTACTTTTTTGGTCTTAAAATTTCTTATTTACCAAATGGAATCTCACAGAGAAAATATATTTGTGATATTCTCTCTCGCACAAATATGTTGTCTGCAAATGGCATCACCTCTCCAATGGTTGCTTCCACTCGCCTCTCACTTTTTGATGCTCCCTCCTTCTCGAATCCAACCCTCTATTGTAGTGTTGTGGGGAATCTATAATGTTTGTCTTTAACTTGACTTGATCTTGCCTTTGCAGTCAACAAAATTTCTCAATTCATGCACAAACCAAAAAACTCTCATTGGCAACCTATCAAGCGATTACTTTGGTATCTCAAACGAACTTTAAATTTTGGTATCTTTATTCACAAGTCCTCTTATCTTCAACTTCAAGCTTTTTTCGATGCAGATTGGGTTGGCTGCCCAGATGACCGTAGTTCAACCAGTGGCTTTTGTATTTTTCTTGATCAAAATTTGGTGTCATGGAGATCTCGCAAGCAACGCATTGTTGCTCGCTCCAGCATAGAGGCCGAATATAAGGCTCTTGCCAATGCAACAACTGAGTTACTTTGGGTTCAATCTCTTCTTAAAGAATTATGCATTTTTCTTCCAAAATCACCAATTCTCTGGTATGACAATCTCGATGCTATCTAGTCCTTCATTCTCATACAAAACACCATGGAAATTAATTTCCATTTTGTGTGTGATAGAGTCACAGCCAAGGCACTTCAAGTTGCCTTCCTTTCATCAAAAGATCAATTGACCGACATTCTTACCAAGCCTCTCCCACTCCTCAAAGGACTCAGCAACAATCCACCACAACTGTCTCATCAGGATGCTCCACCACCTCAGCTGATTCATGATGCTTCACCATGTTAGATGCTACATTAGAATCTTCTGGAATTACTTAGACTAGGTTGGTGCATACCCTCTGGTACGGTTGTAATCCTATGTTAGACAACATATAACACACTTTGTGTAATGTGAAATGAATCACAATGCACGCCAACTGCTTGAGAATATTCTCAAGTTTGTTAGGATCTTGTGTATATATATACTTCCTGTACAAAGCTATTGAATTAATAAGAATTACAAATATTTCTCCTCACTCTGGACTCTTACAGACATCGATCCTATGTTATAACTACATTTCATATTGAGCCAAAGAATTACCCAAAATAGACCATTGCCCTACTCTCTAGGTAGTGCAAACACTAGAAAGGATTGCATCCACCATCCTAGGCTGCATTCTCGTCAGCTTGCTCATCACGCTATCTCTAGCCTTCCACAGTGGAAAGGCCCCACCACCACAACGCCATCGTGAATCACCTGTGCAATTTCTCTCTTCTGCATATAAGATTAAATAAATAAATTTATTATGGAGAGTAAATTTCATTAAGGCTTGGTTTAGATTTTGCATAGTGAGTTGAGATGATTTGTTAATAATATTAAAATATTTGAATTGAGATGAAATGAGTTAAAAATAATTTGAGTTAAAATATTTTATGGCGTTTTGGGAAATGTAAGAGAGAAAATTAAATAAAAATTTATAAAATTAAAATATTATTAGCATATAATTTTTTAATATAATTTTTCTTTTTAAAATTTAATAAAGTTGGATTGTTTTTTATGTTTTGTTTGAAAGTTTGAGAAAATTATAATAATTAGATAATGATTAGATGTAAAAGTTGAACATTTGAAATTAAAAAATATTTACAGTGTTTGAATATTGAGATGAGATGTAATGGGATAAGATGAAAACATCACTCTATCCAAACTAGGCCTAAATATTAATTTCTAAAAGTGCCATGATTGACATTTAAGTGCAATGACATAGCATAATTGGAATGCAAAAGGTTGTGTTTTGTTAGTAAGGTATTATCAAATATTCTGTAAATAATAGTAAAAAAATAATGAAAAAGTAATGATAAAATATTAAATAGAGGTGAAAAATAATAAAAAATAAATACAAATAAATAATAAAATAATGAATAATAATGAGTTATTCTAAGAATACTTGAGATATTCTCAGTACTTAAATTAGGTATTTCATTCTAAGGTGATGTTTGGACTTTAGACATACAAATGAAATTAGAATGTTTGGACTTTTGTGGTATAGAGCAATGTTTTGAATACCGTACTAGTGACCGTTTCGGTCGAGTCATTGAAACGAGATATTTTGATACCAGTACCATTTTAGAATAGTCTATATATAAATAAATTATATATAAATATATATAAATTATAAATAATCTGGTCTGATTGAGGGGTCAAAAAATGAAAAAAAAAAAGTAAAGGTCGAAATATCGGCCGGTACAGAACGGGCCAAAATATAGTCCGGTAGAAGCCAAAATATCGGCCGATATAGTCCAAAACGATCGAAATTCTAACCGGTACGAAATTATACCATTTTATGTACCTGCTATACTATAAAAATGAAATATTTCGACAGTACCAACCGATACAGTACAAAATTCAAAACATGGTAGAGAGTTCACTTTATTTATTTATCGCTTCAATTTAAAAGATGTGGATAAAAAAATAATTTTGCTACATAAGCAGAAGTTGTGCCTGTATGTGCATTGTGCACGATGCTGATTTTATTAAATTAAAAAAAGAAATAAAAGAGGACCGACAAAGGAAGAAGAAAGGGAAAACACCCAGATCGGTTTCGTTCTCAGATCTCTCCCGCTCTTTCATCTCTCTCAGACTAGTTCGTTCCTCTTATCTCTCCCGCTCTTTCTTATCTCTCAGACTGGTTTCGTTTCTCTTATCATTCCTCTGTCTCAGATCGGTGTAGCTTCGTCGTCATGGAAGTTGCAACAACCCACGTCGTCCTCGGGTATTACACATTTCGGCGTCGAACCGCAAGAGGCTTACAAGCTTTTTTCTTTTGTTTATCTTTTCTCTGACTTTGGGAAAACAAATATCTTTGGCACTCATCCCCAACTAGAATAGCATGCCTTAAACATGGAAGTTGAAGGGGTATGGCTGACTCACACTCCTTTAATTGTGTAGCTTCATCAATAACCAGAATGCTCAGTGGTTTCATTGCCACCGAATGCAGTTGGTAAGAACTTGAAGCAGTGCATAAAAGTAAGGAAGCCACTTGAAGACAAAAATCCATTATTGATTCTTTGTTCATACCCATTGGAAGCTCAAGTTCATAATGAACCCTGAAGAGGTTTTAGAACACACAGGCATTCTCTTCTCCTTGCTTGCAACTGGAAAGGCATATCCATAAGTGGCTGTGAAGTATCTCGAACTACTTCTAAACGAGAAAAAAGCTCCCGAGTACTTCTTGAATAATGATATACAGACAACACTTTCCACAATACTTTTCACAATACATAACGGAAAATGAAGATATTTTTATAAAATGGTGTTATTTTATATGGTATTTGACAATAATACACCACATTTTAAAACATGCTTATGAAATATATTGTGAAAAAATTGTGTGTTTATTATTTTTCTTTTGAGACTTTTGGGTAAATGCGTAATACTAGAAAACAATTTTTGAGTGGTGATGAAATAGAAACAAATCTTTTTCTCACAAAATCAAGAAATGACTTGTACGCTTCGTTGCTAGCATCAATTTCCTCCCTGCTTTCCTCTTTGATTTCTTTTTCTTTGCTCTTTTCTCTCTCTCTCTCATTGATTCATTTTCCAAGAACATGTGATATTGAGAAACACAATCCTCAAGAAGATCAATCATAATCAAAACAATGCCTCCAACCAGTCTGATGTCCCAAGCACTCTGTAAGCCTTTGGACTCAATAATCTAAATAGAAAAATTATCTCATCAGTAACTTCACTGTCCCACACTCCACACTTTATGAAAAATACCTTCACACTATATGAAAAAGTTATAGGTGTGGGATGTGAAAGTGAATAATGACTGATGCATATCATTCCTTATCTAAATAGATATCTTCAATGTTTGAACCAAGTTTGAGTCTCTCCTTATTTCCAAACAAAAGAATATCTCCCAATGAGCAAAACAAACCATTAGTTTCAAACGACTCTTTCATCAACTCTGTAATGTAGGAGGCCACTCTTGTAATTGCAACATTTGTTGGGCCACTCTTGTAAGTTTTTATATAGGTCTCAGATTTATTAATTTTTTAAAAATGAATATGCAGGACTTGCATATCCTATGATTACAAATATTATTTTTTTTTTTCCAATGTTTTGAGCTACAAAAAGTGCTCTATAAGCAGAGTTAGACTACTTATTGAGAAAAGAATATGTAAATAGCCAATTCTATCCAATAATAATAACATATACAGCACCAAATAAAAAACATTTGGTTTTTTTTTTGAGAGGGGCTAAACACCACAAAATCAACCACTCAATTCCCAAACAAAAACAATTAACACCATAAAACCACTAAAACATTAATGGCTGGCACTGCATATATATTGGGGCCTACCATCTTGGCAGACAATTTCCTTGCACCCAAATATAGGAAGCTCCCCAGTAATAGGAAACTTCTTTCAAACAAAATATTGATACAATCCAAAAGCCACATCTTGGCTTCAAAGCATATATTTTACAGTCTTACATTATTTATTCAAAGTAGCAGGAGATCATAACCAATACAAACCCTGTCAAACTTGCAAACATATAACAATTTTTTCCTTTGTACCAAACAAAAGAAGGTGAAATTGTTCACTCTGTTTTTGTTTTCATTTTTGTTGGGGAGCTTTTTAAAATGAAAAGTTCATCATGTCCATGCTCAGGCTCTCCATCATCACCTTCTCCATGAATCCACAGTTGCTGGGTTCGGTCTTCTTGAAGCTTTGCCCCATGGGCTTGAAAGCGCAGGCAGAGATGGGAATAATAGGGATGTTCTCGCAGTTGCAGAGCTCGACCATGTACCCATCTGGGTCATGAAAGAACACCTGTTCCACCTTGTTTCCTTCGTCCTCCACCAAAGCTGTCACATACCTCATCCCCATGTCTTGCAGCCTGCTTATCACAAGTCCGACATCTGTACACTGTTCAAAAAACATGTCTTGTTATAAACATCACCGGCCCACCTGAATCATGACTCATGAGTAATTATATGCAGTTTCTTGTTCTTTACCTGGAAGGAGATGTGGTTGTCCTTGGGATTAATTGGTCGCACTTCAGTGGGGGTGGTGTCAAACTCATGATCGATTGATGGGTTCTCAATCAAGTGTATCCCAATGCCATAATTGTACAACCTATATAAATACATTCACATATGTTATAAAGAGAAGATAGAAGAAAAAAAAACTTACCCAAACGAAAATAATAAACTGAAAAGGTCACGAGAATTTTAGAGAATATATCATTGTCAGGACCCAGTACCACTTCAATATACTGTCAATGAAATGCAATTAAAAGCTAGCTTTCACAGAAAACAAAACTTTATTGCCGAATTCCTCTTTATAAATGAAGTTTGAAATGGGTTTTGAAGTATGCTTTTATGCCCGGAAGATGACTTGCTAGCTAAAAAGAGCGTGCAAGCGGAAGAAGCATAATATATATAAATTAAAGTTCTCATATTGATGTGTCTTGCCACCCACATCAGTTTGTAAGTATTTTTTTTTTTTTTTTTTATGAAATTTGATTGTCAACCCAACACTTCTATATATAGAGAGAGAGAGGGTTTAGAAAACATACCAAGCTCCATTGAAATTGAAAGAAGAGGGGCGTTTGATGAGAACAAAGCCCAGGATATCTTCATAGAACCGCACTGAATCCCATACTGATCTGCACATAATAGACACATGGTTCAAAGAGAGCAGTGGCAGTGCCCCATAGCTGCTTGCTTCCACTATCTCCATTTTCTCTCTCTGATCTATATAAAATTTTAGCGCTCACTTTGCACTGATCAGCTAGCCTCCTGATGTTTTTCTACTTCTTTTTTTTTTGTGGGTATGAACCACATTACTTGGATGCTCTATTTATAAAGAAAGGCCATGGAAGTATCTCCCTGCATGAATTCAAAACCATGCATAGCTATTCTTGTCCAATTGTGAAGAGTGGGCAATGGGGGTAAGGAACTTTCCAGGCAGATTCTCTCATATCAAATCAGACAGATTGAATAGAGTCATTATCATGTGGTTTTCGTCCTTCAATCGTCATTTCCCCTAATTCTCAATTATCCAGCGTCATCAGCAAATTTCTCATTTATTTTTACATATAAGATGAGTTGAGATAATAGTTAAAAATTAAATAAAATATTATTAAAATATATATTTACTATTATTTTTATTTTGATCAGATTTAAAAAAATTGAATTATTTATCTTATTTTATATAAAAATTTAAAAAATTATAATGAGTGAAATTAAAATAATTGTAAAAACAAACGAGGGGCAAGACACATGACAAGATAATAGAAAGTGCTACTTGCACTCCTGCTACAGAAGTGTTCCTTTCTGATAGGATCGAGCCCTCTAGAAACCAGCTAACAAACTGACACAACTTAACAATTACCCTTTACTCAAGGCCTAAAATAAATGTTTCTTCTCGGAAATTTAGTAGCTATTCTCGATCGGAGCTATAACGTGATACTTTTATCCTATCGCAAAATGTGATATTATTAAAATTGCCTATATAACGATTAATTTTTAATGATAAAATCACGTCTCCATATATGGTTGAAACTATACCTTTATCTAATAATAAAAGATTATGATTAATAACTTAATTTAAAGTACGAGCCACCAAGCTAGTTGTCATTCCTTTTTTTATTTGAAAATTTTTTATGAGTTTTCTATGATGAAGCCAACTACGGTAGCGAGCTGTCATTTAGGACCCATTTGAATATAGAAACAGTTTCATCACATCACATCTCATCTTATTATTATAATTTTTTTAAATTTTCACACAAACTATAATAAACAATTTAACTTTTTCAAATTTTAAAATAATAAGAATATTAAAAAATAATATTCTAACAATATTTTATTCAATTTTTAACTTCCATCTAAAATCATCTTATTTCATTCCATAACTTAGTAGCCTAGCTAAAGAAAGCAGGAAAATGGAAAGCAATAAGCTGGGTCCTTAAACAAACTCATGTACTTTGAGCCTTGGCTTGCCTGAGCCCCAACCTGCAGCTTAAACCTGAATTCAGCTTATTCGGGATAAGCAAGCAAGCTACAGATCAGTAAGTAGTAACGTAATTTTGTTTTCAAGAATCTGTTGCATGGTGAAAAGGTGAAAGAAGAAGGTTGAGTATGCATTTTGCATTCTGAAGCTTGTGAAAGCAGAAAGTACAAGGCTCCGAAATTGAGAAGTTTCTATGATACTTCCTCTCACATCTACGGTCTACGCGTTTTCATATTGTTTTATCATATATATACATAGCTTATATATCACATGAGAAAAGGGCTTATTATATACATTAGCGTGATACCGTTTGCAGGAATATTATTCCTTGTGGTCATGAAAAAGATCAGCTAGCTGTATCATCATGTCCAAGCAAGAAGCTGCAAAGAAGCCACTTTAATTTACCCCAAAATCAGATTATTATTTGTTTTGATTTCACGCAACGATCTAGATCTGTCTTTTAGCTACATTTGGTCGGTGATAAAAAAATAAATAAAAAAAACTAGAATGTTTTTCACAATCTTGTACCTGGTTGATGAAGTGGCACGGCAACATTAATTATTACCTATTAATTATTTTTGCTTCTCAAATAAGTTGTTCTTTTGTTTAATTGTACATTTTTTTTAACAAAAATAATGCATTAACTTTCTATGTTTTAGTTCTTTGTACCTCGAGATCTTGGATTTTCTTCTTATCTAGATAGACTCATGACTTGTAACAATGCACCAAAACAAAGATTGGTTCACATGGAAGATTAGTTAGTAGTATTGGGAGCCTTTTTTTTTAAAGACAAATCAATGTGATCCACGAATGTAGAATTTGTGGGGACTAGATCAGATTCATGTTCTATCAAAGGAAAAAAAGAAAAAAAATTGGGTTACTTAGTTTAAACTAGAAATAGTATATATATATATATATTTATATATATATAAATTATGAAATTCAATTAGGATGATTTGTTGTCACTACAAGAAAAACGGGTCTTTATGATTAATTTTTTGCAATCAAAAGATTATTTGTAACCAACTTTAATTATGAATAATCATGTCGCTGGAATTAACTAGTCATAAATAAACAGTTTTCTCATAATGTGTGTTATATAGCTCCTTAATAGCAGTGGCATCCGGTAAGGATAATATGTAGGTATAATGTATATTTTAACAAAATTATATGAAAATACTCTTGAATTGGATTAGTCAAATGTTAGCTAAAATGATTTTTGCTACAGTAATCAAACAAATATACGAGGTATCGTTACTTTAGCTAAATATATTAGTAATCAAACAATCATTAATTTTGCAACCCTTTATATAATCATATTTTAAAATAAGAGTATTTATGTAAGCTGACGTTACTTCTATAAATTATTTTATAAAAAAATTTCTCATTTAAAACATGATTGTATAAAGATTTATAAAAATAAAAAATAAAAAAATTGTGTCTGTTATTTTCTAATATACTATACTCTAACTTGTACCATGACTTGAGTACTTACATAAAAATTACCGTTGGATGCACAATAACTGTTAGATAAAAGTAGACGGTTAGAAGCGTGCTGACCGTTAGAAGATGGTTAGATAAACATAATTGTTTGATAAAAATTACCTGTAGAAAATAAATAAATAAATAAAAGATATTTTTTATTAATTTAGCCAAATTTATAGATAATTGAATATGCAATGTATATACAGTCCATTATATCATGAAGTAATCAATATAATTTTTATAGCTAAATCTTAACTAGAATTTTAGAGAAACCACCCAGACTCATTTCATGTAAAACTTGATGTCAGATAAATTATATTACGAGATACCAAAACCAAATGCATATAAGCCCTACTTTGCTGCTACTTCATGAACCGTGGACCAACAGTACTGGATAACAGGCCCAACTAAATAGCTCTCTAAGTTACACTAATTTTGGATCGTGTATACATATATATATATATATAAATATATGTTTATATATATATGCTGAGGTGGCACTACTAAGTTATGGCAGATGGCATGCTGCAGCCACATCAGTGGGTACAAAAATCTCAATGTATATCTTGTATC
The DNA here is from genome assembly GCA_003123785.1 of Pterocarya stenoptera. Taxonomy (NCBI): domain Eukaryota; kingdom Viridiplantae; phylum Streptophyta; class Magnoliopsida; order Fagales; family Juglandaceae; genus Pterocarya; species Pterocarya stenoptera. Next base: position 128,854 of record QEOT01003301.1, read on the forward strand.
CTTAGTATATTTTCATTCAGACTAATATTAGATATAGTCTTGGGGTGTGCAAATCTTTTATATTTAATTTGAAAAAATGTGACCCATAATTAGAAATTTTTTCTTTTATATGAAGTTTAGATTTGTCTACTTTTTTTAAAGGGATTAGATATGACTTGCATACGTTAAGACTATACAAACCATTTCCCTTCTAGCTTATGGTACGTTCATTTGTTTCATGGGTTGATGATTCTCATAGCCTCACTTTAGGGCTGAGCACTAACTTGACGTTTGGATCTTAAACTAAACTCAACTCAACATTATAATTTTTTAAAATTTTAACATAAAATATAATAAATAATTTAATTTTTTCAAATATTAAAATAATAATAATATTAAAAAATAATATTTTAATAATATTTTATCATCTTAACTCAATTTAAATCAATTCAATTTAACATTCAAACGCAACAACTCGAAGCCTGATTCAACCTTATATACCAAGCAAATGTTGGATTTAGGCCGCGAAATAGACTCATACATGTTTTCGACTTTTTTTCAGTGGGCTCAATTTTAAACTATGATCTAATAGATTTTTTAACCCGAAGCTTTGGGCTGACATGATGGGCTCCATACAAAATTCATATTTTGAGCTAAATAACTGAAAATGTCTTACATATTTAAACCATACATAGTTTTAAGCTCTTTTTTTGGGCTCATGCAATGTGTTCTATATAAAGCCCATCTTTTGGGCTTAATATGAGTACATGTAAACATATAAATAAATATTTTTATTATTTTTAATTAAATAAGTAAGACTATCTATTATATTTTACTTATAAACCTATCATCTAATACAAGATAGTGAGAAAAGAGATGATAAATAGATTTTTTTTCTTTTTACTATCCCAATTATTTTGTGAATTCTTTTCCATTGATTTGACTATTTACAATGGAGATTATTACTACGGTGGCACTCCTGCAAAATGCGACGTTGTAGTGGCTCCACATTAACGCGGCATAGAGAAGTACTCTCTGTGTTTATCCCGTACTTCTAACATTACTCGCCACGTCAACACATGATAGAAAAGTCTCCATGTTTATCATTCTTCGGATTTAAAACATATGACTTACGAAGTGCATTAATTTATGCACAATATAAGAAGCTAACAAATGTATATAATGTTTAGACCTAATAGGTCATAAGATAGAAAATCACTACCGTTTTAGTTTATAAAGAGTATGGGCTTAATTACCATTAAAAGTCCTCAATTATGACTGAAGAATATCGTGACTACTACAATCTATCACCCTAGAGTGGCAAATAAAGGCTCCAAGCCAAGTTGCATATGAAACCTTATTAGGCCAGCCAAATTCAATATTATACAGAACGTCATTTATAGCTATTATGAGGGATATATATATATATATTTATATTTATATATATATATTTATACGTGCAAGGCACGTATCATATCCAGTTGAAACGCTTTACTAAAATAAAACGACAGATATTATAAATTAAAGACCAATCATGAATTAATGCATGCAAAAACTAGAACCTACTAATAAGAATAGCATTTTGTAAAATGATAACAATATTAGTCCAACGAATATTATTTATTTTTCTGAATTATTGTAGAAAATAAGATGAAGATAATTGCTATTTTTTCAAATAATATATTATATAGGAATAATAATAATATTTTTAAATTTTAAAAGAAATATAAAATCTTTTTTATGAATTATTATGTATAGATCACTTGTACCTAGGTGAGCAATAACATCTTGCATTGGGGCAAGCAAAGAGTGCTCGTAACCCATGGCGAGCACCTTGAATAGTAATAGTGCCCACCCTAAAGTGAGTATCACAGAAGTTTGGAGCTCACCATTGAGAAAGAAAAAATCACTCTTGAGACAAACGTAAGTGTTCGCACCCAAAGCAAGCAAAGACTGGTCGCATTAGGCAAGCAACAACATCTCGCATTGGGCGAGTAACAAGTGCTTGCAATTTGGGATAGAAGAAATTTAGGACTGAGGTGAGCATAAATGCTGGAATACGGGTCTTCCTCTCCGAACAATCAACAAGGTGAGCATTCCAACGCCCCATCACGGGCGGAGTATGCTAGTCCAATCCAACCAAACATTGCGCAAGATAATTGAGCAGTGCAAGAATATAAACCACTGGCTCGAGATCACCATCAAGGCTAGTCCGACCTACATAGAGCTCAGGATAATCGAGCAGAGCTAGAAAATGACCCTTGCTCGAGATCACCAAGCATGTGGCCACACTGATCCAAACATTGCTTGGGATAACCAAGCAGAGCAATAAAATTACCTTTGCTCGTAGTGCAAAGGTTATTTTCTTTGCACACACATATATACATACATGCATATATATATCTGTGTGTTTTTGTGTAGACACACACCAGCACTAAGCTTTATTCTTGTGGCCCGTGGCACTTACTTCCAACAATTAAAAATCCTATAGATCTACATTCATATTTGTTAGAAATACTAGATTAAAGTATATAACAAAAGCGATATTATTTCGTGTGGCAAATCGTAAATCTGGTATAGTTGCTCTACTGATTTTCATCAATCAATGTTGTTGATCCGAAATTATTTTCGTCGATGGTGGAGTATGCTACGTGGTAAGACCAGAAGAACACTCACATATTCCACAACCTAAATGTCGAGACTAGAGATAACCAACACACTGAGAGAGAGATTATGTTTGTAGTGCAAGTGCATCATCCAAAGATCAGGGGAGTGGCTATGAGCATATGAAGAGGAAGGAGTACTGCCCACTATGGATGCCCTTTTATTACACTATTCCTTTTATGCGCAACTAAGACCGACCTTTAATTTACCAAAATCTACATAGAAGTAAACTAGTTAGGCAGGCCAAAACGTCTGGTGGCCGGTGACCAAAATATTTAAGTTGAAAAGTAAAAAAAGGTTCAATGTATTAGGCTGGAATTATATAACTTGCAAACTCAATCACAAATTTTCCACATGGCTAAAGAAAAAGATCATAAAAATAAATATACATATATAGTACTTACGATCGACATGTCTTCCTTCACTAATCTGCATTCTGATCTTCACTTGACGTGTTCATGTGAACGGACGACATCATACCTTTCCTCGCTATCTCTTCCAAGAGGACTCCGCGTCCGCAGCCTTGTAATTATTTGAAATATATATATATATATATTATATTTTTCATAAAATTCTATTTAGCATCCTCTCATAATCCCTTAAGTGACATCAAAAAACTGGATCATGATACATAATAGATGATAAATAGTTTTTCAATTATCAAGCTGGATATCGATTGTATTAACTATTAAGTATTGCGCTTGCATATGTCAAGGATTAATTGATGAAAGTGCCTCTCTCTCTCTCTCTCTCTCTCTCTCTCTCTCTCTCTCTCTCTCTCTCTCTATATATATATATAAATATATATAATATATATATACTTCAATATTGTTTGCTTTTGTATAGCGAACATTTTCTTACAGCAGCCGGAAATATATGTTTGTAGTTTGATTTTCAATCTTGATCATGTGAATTTAGTTTCCTACACTACCAAAAGTCAAGCGGCCCTTGTAATTATCCAAGTTCTTATATATTCAGCGAATAACGTACGTACATCATGTTGACAATGTATGTGTAGTTTGATATTACGTGAACTGTTTGGTTCAAACTCCAGCATGGCGCGCAACATCATGATCTAGTAACGCTGACTAAACGAAAATTTGCACATGCATGCATGCATCATGCATGACGTCTTGCTACGACATTCAAGTTATTCTTTTCTAGAAAAGTCTTCGCTGATTAATTTATTTAATCAATTTTTTGACAATTCTTTTTGCGTTTATTTGTTCTTAGAAACTAATTAGAACGTATACAGTGATCTTAATTATCATGTTTCAGATGATCTTATAGCATCATAGACTTGATCTGATTATGCTATTATATATTTGTTCCTGGCCAGTCATGATCTTGAAGTCTTTCATAGTGATCTTAAAGTAATTAACGCCCTTAATTAAACTTGTTATTCCTTCAATTAACATTGAATACAGGGTGGTGCCGGCCTACTTACCCCAATTCACCGAAGGTTTGAACCGAGTGCATTAATTTTTATTAATTTTATTAATGCTTTTAATTCGTCAAGATCAACTTCGGGGGCCGGCTAATTAAGCAGCGTTTTCCCTGAAATAAGGGCAAAAACAAACAACTATTTATGTAATTATATTATGACCAGGAAATTGGTTCAAAGTAGTCTAGAAGTTAGCGAGATTATATATGCAGTATAGTTAGTAAAGGTCAGACCACAATAGTACCGGCCAGTAACTGGTCCTGTACGCTACGTGGTTAATCCTGAACTAGAAGATGAGGGCAATTTGTACTACAATAATATTGCTTTTAGTTAATTAATTTTATGCAGGTCAGAATCATTCTATTGAACAAAAGAGTCGTGAGAAGACTGGTACTTAGGTTGGATAAGTTTGGGTGTTGATCATCGCTAAGCTTGCCCGCCCTATATAAAGGGTACGGTGCATGCCTGGTTTGATCTCAATATCTTTCAAGAGCAACCCGTCTTTCCTATTCAATACACAAAACGAGCATGGCAATCAAAATCCAATCTTTGCTTTTCTTGGTGCTCATTGTTATAAGCTGCTTTGTCTCTTCGGCTTCCGCCATCGCAGGAACTGCCACATATTATACCGTTTATGTTCGTGAGTATTTATCAAATCCTAGCTAGCTCTCATGATTTTCTTCATCTTCTTGAAGTTATTAAGTTTATGGTAGATGCAATATATATATATAAATATATATATTTATAGATTCTAATTTTTATGTATGCACACGGCCTACTCATGCATCTTAGATTTTATTACAGTTCACACATTAATTGAACTATATACATACCATATTTGTTTTGTAAGAGTTATTATATTTTCAAACAGGTGCGTAAAGCACACAATTTATATAATTAAATATATAGTAAGATTTGATTTGTAAGATTCAGATATTAAAAATTCTTTTCTAGATCAAATTATGTCATATAAGTACCTTAATACATGCGTTATCCACACTGAATTATAAATATAATTTTTCTTTTCGCAATGCTCCAAACTACCAACTTTGTTAATTACATAGTATATTTGAACTAATTAATAGAAGGCTGCAATATTTTGTACCATTAATTAAGATTCAGCCATCAAACTTGTGTCATTTCACTTATTTTTCATTCATCTTAATAGTCATATTTTAGCAAATCAAAGATACAATGTGAAAATTTTGGTCATATTGGAAATTACTCTATGAGAAGTAATTGATTTGGAAGACGTAGTGTAATTTTCCTAATATTTTGGAGATATAAGAGGGGTATATTAGGAATTTAGGACGGTCTTCATATGTGAGATCGAAGGTATTATTTGGTTATACGGAGAGACTTTCAGGCAGAACTTGGGCTAGACTTTGGTTGGGTAATGTTAAGGGGATTCGCTTCTGGGATGATGTTTGGCCGTGCCACTCTCCTCAGAGATGCAATTATACGTTGTTTTGAATAAGATAAATGATTTAACCACGAAGAGATCTCATAAAAGTAAATTGATCAATTGATATGATTTGATGTAGTACGTTAGATTATAAAATTATTTTTATTGTAAAGTAAATCTAATATATCATTCACAACCATATCAATTTGTATATTTACTTTTCTAAGATCTCTTTAAATCAGCTGCAGCATTTTTCTTTGAACAATCCAAGAGGTATATATCAAAAAAAAAAAAAAAAAAAGATTTTCTTTTTTTGGCTTTCCCGAAATATGTATTATTGCGAACCATCTGATCTGAGTGTTCCTATATATAATGGTAAACCAGCAAGTTGTGAAAAATGCTAGTTTTTTTTTTTTAATCCTTCTCATTTCATCATCATTTCTTTATGTGACATCAAATGGTAGCGAATAAGTGAAAAATAATAACATTTTTTAATAATTTGATGACAAATTAGAGAATAATAAAACTTTGCATGTGATTGTCTGACATGAGTACTACTCTTTATTAGATATAAACATCATGTGGTTCATATATATTAATGTGTTAGATTTTGATTTCATGCAAGCTTACGGCCTAAATATTAATGCTTATATATATGTGAATGTTAGCATCTGCATGCTATGGCTACCAAGACCAAGGCGTTATGATCGCAGCAGCTAGTGATGCTCTGTGGGACAACGGGAATGCATGCGGTAGAATGTATAGCGTTAGTTGTACAGGCCCTACAAACGCTGGGGTGCCACAACCTTGCAGGAATGGTCCAGTCACTGTGAAGATTGTTGATCGTTGCCCTTCCCCTGGATGCCAAGCAACCATTGACCTCTCTCAGGAAGCCTTCTCCCAGATTGCTGATCCTGCTGCTGGAAAAATCAACATCGAATACAATCAGTAAGCCAAACACGACATTAATTCCTTGGTCTTTCTTAATTTTCTTGGTCGAATAACATTACTTACTTTAGAATTTCAGTATTAATATAGCTAGATACCTAGTATAATATATTGTTGGCTAATATTGTGGTGTTTGTGGTTGGCAGGGTTTAATAAAGAGATCATGATCAATCAGCTGTTTCGATGGATTAATAAAGAGATCAGGATTATAACAATGTTGAAATAAGAAGAAGATCAATCATGGAAATCTGGCAGTTTCCATGGATGAAAACGACCTCATGTACTGATCAGTGAAATATATAATACTTGTAATTCGTAATCAATTAAAATTTACTAATTATATGTACTCTCTTTCCCTGATCTCTAAAGCATTAAAATAATTCTGATTTTTGGAGTTTCTTTAACAAGATATATAGAGAGTGGAATACTAAAAACAAAAGATTGAAAACGTATGATCAAGAGCCGGGATTATCATGTTATTATCGTGTATACATATATAATTACATATACTATGTCATGATGTAAATCTAAATAGCAAAAAAGATAATTACTCGATGATGTCAGATGAAAAAAGTACTACAAAAAACACACAAAAAGAAAATCCTATTTTATAAGAGATCCCTTGTATAAGATTTATCTATTTGAATTTTTTTTTTTGGCCAAAAGAAAGGCGGCACTTCTAGCATTTTATTAAAGAAACCTCACTTGTAAAGGAGAGAAACCGTAGTTATAATAACAATCAACTTATGAAAAATTACAATACAATAAAACCATTACAAACTCAAAACAACGCCTAAATATAAACCAAACTATATATGAAGATGAGGGAGACCAAGTTTTTCAGTTTCAAAAATTCTCTTAAGCAATTTCGGAATATCCTCATACGTCTCCCAATAACCCGACAAACCTTCCGTATTTAGTTTTACAAGATAATCTGTCGAGGAATTTACTTCCCGAAAAACATGAATAAACTTCACATTCATTCCTTCCAACAAATTTTGAATGTCATCCCAAAAATCTTCCACATACCAGACAAAGCATCTCTTATCAATCAACCATTTTATAACCAAGAGCGAGTCCATCTTTGAAACTTATATCGTACCTCAATAATGTTTATTTAAATGATGTTGGGAGAGTCTGCATGGAAAAGAAATAAAGAAAAGAAGGCATTTATTAATGCTTCCACGACACATGCTATTGCTTTAAAAGCATATACAAGCTTAATTTGGTGCGGACAAACGATCCAATGCCGAGATTAACTGTACATTTAACAACCGTCAGAAACCACTTCAAAAGCCATTGATCCAAATTGGTAGGGGCATATACATCCAATTATATCTATGATTTGTAGTCTAATTGTATATATATTTGAAAATCATATAGGCCTCAACCAATCACCAAGCATAGACTTTGTGGGCACTCTAAGAAAACTGCTTACTTGTAGCCAGTTAATTCCAGCGAAATGATTATTTACAATTAAAATGGATTTGTTTTGATCATAAATGATCTTTTCGTCGCAATTAAATAGTCTCAAAAATCCGATTTTCTTATAGTGGGGGAGTACTAGAGACTGTTCTATCAAAAGATTAGGAAAATAAATTGCTTTTCTTAGCATGATGTGGCACACTTGTAGTGATTGCCCGTTTAAGTAGCAAACATGTGAAATCATTTAAAATGTGTCGCATATACAGCTTTATCTTAATATAATAAAATTTAAGATAAAAATTAATTAAAAAGTAACATTACTCGTGAAATTAATTTTGGAATACATTAAACATAGGCACTTGACAATTTTTTAAACTCAAATTCTAGAAATGCTTTGTGCATGGTGCTTAGTTAGCTCCCTAATGCATGCACAATTTGATGCCAACATAATTATATACGAGCTGCCAAATGCATTTAAGCCTACATTGCTGCCTACTTCATGACCCCTAGACTAAAAATAACTGATTTAATAATCATTTTATATAATTATTTTATTTTATTTTTTCTTTTGTCAAAACTTGAAAACAAAATAGCCTAGACCGAACCAAAGCGGTTTGATCTGGTCCAAAGATCTTTACGATCTGGTTTGGTTTGGTCTAACTTTTAGACGGATTAAAACAATCGATCTAATCTAAAATTCTCATCTAAGACTGACTAGATCAGACCAATTACACTCTTAAGTATCATTATTACCAATTATAAGCTAAAAGTGAAAATAAAAATGAAAGTATATATATTATTCATATTGAGTGAGCTTATTTAATAAATATAGGCATCATTATCAAGAAAGTAATAGTTAGATAGTCATTATGACATGGGTGATCCAAGTAGCACCTCCTTTTGGGTTTCTATGCCCTGAGATTAACGATAAGCCCACTTTCATTGCTGCCCAAGCCCACCTGGCTACATGGAAGAACTATATAATACGAACCAAAGTTAGCCAAGGCCCAAAATCCAGTGTTATAGTTTTAAGTTTCTAACCAAGCGTATACTTAACTATTTAAATATTTTAATTAAGTATAATAAATTAATAACATTAATAGCACGTGTTATAATTAATCAATAGTTAATAGCCTATCTTTAAATTCTTAACATCCCTTATTTTATATAATAACCTAAGCATAAATAATTAGGCTATAAAAGAATTACATAATTACTTATAATTATTAGCTTAGAAGAAAATTATATAATTACTTACTTTCAATTTGTATAGATATTTAAATAAATTTATTAAATATTATATAAAATTATTTAAAAACTTGTATATTATATTTGGTCGGTCCATTTTGGTCAAGAGTGAAACAACTCCACTTCAAGACTGGATAAAAAAAAACTGAATTTTCTTACTTTTTTAAATCGAGACCGACCAATATAATCTTAATCGGTCGGATCGGATCGGATTTTTCGATGGGAACAAAATTCTTACGCACACCTCCAATCAATGATAATGATACGAAATCCCAAAGTACCAGCTGCTCCACTAGAAAGTTCTTGATCTTTTGCGTTGCACAAAGTACTCGGTGTCCCGATATTAATGTTTTAATTTGGTTTCTTTTTAATTGTTACGATAATTGTCACATGAGTGCATGTGTCTCATGTAAACCATATGGATTATATCTGTGTCTGTTTCCCAACAGCACATTTATAAATTTGACTTGAGAGGATGTCATGTCACACCTATTACCTAATACCTAGCTAATACACGACCTACCTAGCTAATCGCTATATACGTCATGGTTCGTGAAATATTTAACACAAAATAAATGAATTTAACTTTGATATAAATGAGTTTGAGTAATACTAGTACTTGATTATTTAATATCTCAAATTATTATTATTATTTTTTTGTTAATATGTAATTTTATTATATATTATTAGTTTGGATATAATTGATAATAAAATATTTTATCTTGAATCCAATTGTAATTGTGAATTATTTAAATAGATATCATTATATCATACATGGAATTATATTAATTGAGTTAAAAAAATAAATATACAATAAATATTAATTATTAAAAGGGGTTCGACGGATCGTATCATTCAGCTGTTATTTATATGGGTCGGTGCTAAAGTTTTACAATTTGAACCGTTTAATTAAATAGATCGTGACCATGTTCTAATACTCATATTATATGATACATACATGATCCACGAATACGAATGACGTACCATCTTACCAAACTTTCTGTCAAGAATCTACTCACTGGACGCTGCAAGCTGCTGTCTTTCATCCTCAGTACTGGAGCTATGATGATGACATATTGAATTTCTGTACGTAGGAATTAACTAATGTCATCTACCGATATAAACTTAAATACGACGTTCTAGTGATATATATATATATATATACACATACATATATATATATGTTTATGTTTATGTGATCAAAAGTACTCATCGTGGTTTCATTCTATATATATACGCATTAACAGGAATATATATGATCATAGGCCATGATTTCAACCTCATGATAGACCTATTATTTCATGTAACAATTAATAATTAGCTCTTAACAGCTCCTTTTAATTGTTATTAAGCTCTTACTAAGCAGTGTTCTTTTTTCTGATCAGAACATGTGTTTACTTTTCCTTGTATTAATAGTTGATGTTTTGTTTTAATCATTAATAAACAAAAATAGCATAACAGCAGAGTCCCGTTCTTCCTTTAAAAAGAGGCGGAGTGATAGTATTCTTCCTCCTAGGGAGGACGAAGGATGATAGTGCTTCTCTTCTTTTGAAGAGAAGCCGTTTTTTAGTTCTGTTTTTACAGAGCGTTATTCTCCTATACAAACTTTAAGGTTTGTTAGGAGAGAGTTTATAAAAGTTAAGACAATATCCGTCATAAAGAAATTTATGTATGAAGGTGCTCCAAAGCAGATGCGTAATTTAACTTATAGTCTAAATTTTTTTCTGTATTAATAAATCACAATTGAAAACTTCAAAATTCATTAAATGAAATGAAATCTATTTCCATTAAAAAAAAAAACTAATTAACAACTCATAATTAAGCTATCTTTTAGCTACGCAGGTTTGTTTTGAGGCGTGTTTATGATTTTGTTTGCGACCTTTTATTTTTTTATTATTTAAGAAAAAAATTATGTTTTTTTTAATCAATATAGCGGCATAGCCAATGGAGTAGAAAATATATACATATATATATTTGAGTAATGATAGATGTAGTCTTAAAATGTGTAATTTTCATACATTTATTTTGAAAAAAAATAAAAAAAAAATTTACCATTAAAAAAATAAAATTTTAATGTAAATTTATTCATTTCTTTAAAAAAAATAAAAAAATAAAAATAGTGAGCTTTAAACTATAAATATCATGTATATCTATAACTTCCTAACAGTGCTGATACGTGGACCCTGATGCATGCCCAACACAGGGCTCGTCCATCATGCCCGATGGTACGAAATGTTGAGTGTTTGTGCAGCCAGAAAGCGAAGCCAACCCCATTCGACAATGGACATATCTTACTTTTTCCAAGGAAATATTACACCTTCCAGTTTCCACCACCTTGTTTTCAAGTTTTTTGAACTTCGATCCCTCGACAGCTCAGATGGTACTTGTGCACCCATAGCTTTAAGCACGTGGACACCTGTTAAATATTATTAAGTAGGTTTCCTACTCATCCTCCTCTCAATAATATTGGACTTTATTGATTGTAATTGGCATTTATCTAGATTTAAAAATCATACTCCAACAATTTTCTTAACTCTAATTCATATACACCTTTATAAACTTCAATGCAAAACATATTTTGAAAAATGTCTGTTTTCCTATTTACATGGTAATATTAAAAAAAAAAATCAAGTTGTCTCTTAATTACCAAATTAACATACCCAATAGCTTTGGTCCGCGGGTCAATGCAGCCTCCAATAGGAAGCTGATATTTTCCTTCCATTCTCAAGAGCTGCATATAAAAAAATAGCAGCTTTACCTTTTCCTTTCAGTTTTCCCAATGGTTTGTTGTGTGATTTTTCAACAAGAATATCCCGATTGGATGCAAAAGAAAATGATAACGTTCTTGTACAATTATCATGATCATGACATGCCCGGAATGATGTTATAAGTAATGATCATACACCTATAGTTTTTTTTTTATAATTCATTTTCAATTAACCAATGCAATTATATCCCTCTATTAAAAATATATCAGAAATGCTTTGGAATTAGAATTTGTGCCCCGAATGGGTTTTTTTTTTTTTTTTTTTACTTAGTGATTAAAGAAGTATTTTTTAATGATGTAGTGAATTTTTTTTTTATTTTTTTAAAAAATATTTATGATGATTAAAAAAATACATGAAAAAAAAAAGTGAAATGTATTGTTCGGGATCCAAATTCGAGCTACCTTTTTGGTAGCTATAGCACTGCTCAAAATAGATTTTAATATGATAAAACTATCCTCCATTCATATAGGGTTGTAAAATAATTGTAAGTGGATCATTTTGTTTTTGTTATTGATGTTTTGTAAAAACTGTAGGATCGATTAAATGTTAAATAAACACTATATGCCTAATTTTATGTGTTTATCTCTATTAAAATATAATTTAATTATATGTTCTTGCATATTATTAATTAAAGAATCTATCAAATTTCCGAGTTGGTACGAAGAAGAAGTCATAATATTAATTACTTCTTTAAAGAACGAAGCTGCTTTGAAGGTGCGAAAATGACCATATACATATATGGATCCAAAAGCAGGCTAATTTAATCAAAGCAAGAAGCAAATAAAATAATTAATCGGGTTTCACAAAAAAATTGCTTTCATAACTGTCGGCAGATATATATACTTATAGTCAAGGAAAGTGCCATGCCCCCGCACATGCTATGCATGCATGCATTCAACTTTAGAGACCAATAGATTGAATGTGTGGCTACAAAGGTTCATTAATTTCTTCATATTATCTTTAACAAAAAAATGTTTATTTCATAAGATTTTTTTGAGGACACACATGATCATATATTTAAATATTTTAGATATCCTACTCAAGAGTCCTAAATCACATTATATCTACCAAGCAAAAAAAAGGATAAAAAAAAAGTTTGTGGTGTAGGACTGATGAATATAATTTTTTTATAAATTTATGACAAATGTTTTAGTCATAAATAGATACTATAAAAAAATAAACTTATAAATTGACGTGACTTAATATGATACATTTGATTGTAAAATGACTTTTATTATAAAATATATTTAACATATTATATAAAACTATGTCAGTTTATAAATTTATTATCTTTTGTGAGATTGCTTTGTGACTATAACTCTTATTTAAATTTATATTATATATATATATATATCTATATATATGCATATGTATACATGTACGTATGCATGGGGTCCTCTCTAATCATGGAAGGACCTTATATAAAGAGGTTTGTCCACTCTCGCTAGTCACACCACATGGGTGGTAGGGCATATCTGTACCATTACTGTTATGTGGACTTTTCTTTTTTTCGTCAAAATCAGGTCCCCCACCCTCTCAAGTCTCTAGATTTAGCAGCTTTTTCATTTGCATCATCAGATGGTGGTGGGAAAAATATTCAAAGCCGACAATACAGGAATAATACATGTTCCCTCAAAAAATAAAAAATAAAAAAAAAAGGAATAATACATGTTCACAGCTATACAGTTGTATATATGGACTCAAAGTTTTGTTTTATACTAGAACTAAGGCTACCCTCCATTTGTTTTTGTTTTTGTTGTTGGTTTGACTAGAAGCATGATCATAAAATTAAAATATATTATATGCTTTCTATTTTTAAGTTGTTTAATTTCATTATTCTTACAATGTGATAATATCATTTCTAGATATTGTATTATTGATGAGTTATCAAAGGATTAAAATTTATATAATCTATTATGTCTAAAACAAATAAAGCGTGACACAATATTAATCTTAATTAATAGTGAAATCTCAATGAATAGCGAATAATATTATAATATTTTCTTGACAGTTTAAAAGCAAAATATATTAAAAAATGATAGTTTGAGTAGAGAAATGCTTTAACCACAAAAATATTTCATAAAAATAAATTCATAAAATGATATTATTTAATATGATATATTATATTATAAAATTATTTTTATTATAAAGTAAATATACTGTATTATGCACACGAGCCACGTCCATGGACGATAGTTTGGAGGTGCAACTTGTATTTTACTGATAAATATATACTGGCAGATGATCTTCTCGATGGCTATATATGCAAACTACTGGATATAGGCCCTTGTCTTCCTATATTTTGCTTTTTCTTTTAATATTGTTATCTCATAAATTAGAATAATTTTATGTCTTGTGCGAGTGATCCAAACTAATATAATTAATGTGAAAGGTACTCTAGATTTCNATTGATGAGTTATCAAAGGATTAAAATTTATATAATCTATTATGTCTAAAACAAATAAAGCGTGACACAATATTAATCTTAATTAATAGTGAAATCTCAATGAATAACGAATAATATTATAATATTTTCTTGACAGTTTAAAAGCAAAATATATTAAAAAATGATAGTTTGAGTAGAGAAATGCTTTAACTACAAAAATATTTCATAAAAATAAATTCATAAAATGATATTATTTAATATGATATATTATATTATAAAATTACTTTTATTATAAAGTAAATATACTGTATTATGCACACGAGCCACGTCCATGGACGATAGTTTGGAGGTGCAAATTGTATTTTACTGATAAATATATACTGGCAGATGATCTTCTCGATGGCTATATATGCAAACTACTGGATATAGGCCCTTGTCTTCCTATATTTTGCTTTTTCTTTTAATATTGTTATCTCATAAATTAGAATAATTTTATGTCTTGTGCGAGTGATCCAAACTACTATAATAAATGTGAAAGGTACTCTAGATTTATTGATATGTTTTTCCCAAAATTGAATGAGAAAAATTGCCATCTCTTTTTTCATAATTTCTAAGTACTTAGAATTTGAAGATTATAACAAGCAAACGTCAGTTATTCTTCAAAATGACTCAACGAGTTCATGTACTTAGCCGTTAGACGGATTAAATTTTCAACTCTTTCATCTCTATATACACTTTGAACTTTGATTGATTTGATTTTGTTGTTACACAGCTATTAGATTAGGGCTGGGCAAAAAATATATAACTCCTACTTTGCTCGACACTCGAAGTCGGAAAAATTAGAGTTCGGAATCGGAGTTGGATTGAGTACGAAAATAGTCAGAATCAAAATCGGAGTTCGGAGTTGAACAAAACTTTAGACTACCAACTCCGACTCCTCCAATAGTTTTACTTAATATATTTTACATTACAACCAAAATGATAGTAGGCCGAGTAGCTTAATGGTTGTGATGGTTTTTGTTAACTCCATGAATGGAGCTCGAGCCCCCTAGAACATTTTTCTAGGCTAAGTTTTAGCTAAAATGGGGCCATAAGAGCCACATGTTGTGTTTTAACTCTTCTCTCCCTCTTTTGATTTCTGACTCATCACTTGTTTTTGTTGGCTGAGAGAAGCATATGAGAGAGAGAGAGGGACAAGGTGCTGTTGACTAAGAGAAGAACTGGGTGCGATAGAGATGGTGGCCGAACCAAGATCAATAGGACACTATACGTGAGGTTTTGTGTGTGGTGGCTAAGTTCAGAAGAGAGGTGAGATGGGTCTCGCTAGGGTGAGAAAATAAAGGAGATAGATAGGATCTGTGGGTTGAGCTACGCTCTGCCCGTGGTGGTGAACTAGAGACGGAGGAAAACATGATGAATATGGGTGGCCTTCCCCACGGTGGGTCTTGGCTAGGTTGTGTGGTTTATGGGTGGTGTTCGACGGGAGAGAATGTCTAGTCTGTGCTATTTATGCGTGAAGGTGGCCTTAGTGGTGCTAAGTGGTGCTCGAGGGTGAAGGAGGTCCGATCGTAACTATGAATGGAAACTTTGACTCCACTTCAATATTGATGAGGCGAAGCGGTTCCAGAGTTTTCATTCTCAAAGTTAGAGTCGCAGTTGTTTTTAGAATCTGAATTTTATCAGTCGGAGATCAGAGTTGAGGACTCCGACTCTGTTAGAGTCGGAGTCAACCCCTATATCAGATCCACTAACAAACCTTTGCCACGTGGTTTGTATGTCACATTATCGCCAATTATAGGTCTAACAATTATACGTCTAACATTATAAGTGAACTATGTAATCAATACAAATTAGAATATATACCCTCGGTCTCTCTGTAACAACCTGCTTGAGATTGCAATAGAAAATAATGCTCTTCATAGAATCATAGTAGGGCTTAACTAAAGAACTCTATTATTAAAAACTGTTTAATGTTTGATAAATATGCATTTAAAGCGCTCTTAGAGTTAGCTACGGCGAGTTTTTTAAACATTATTTGCAAAAACTTTTCAACAAAATTCTCAATTTGATATTTTTGTTTAAAAATGTACTTTCAACTTTTTAAAGATACTTAAAGCACTTTTTATAAATTTATTAAACATAATATTTATAAATTTTTTTTAACTTTTAAAAATACTTTTTTAACTTTCAAACTCAAATCTAAATAGAGAAAAAAAAAGAAAGAAAGTTAAAACTCCTGCGTTGGACTAGCCAAAAAAATATTTATGAAATTTTGAGCTACGGTAATTTAGAGCCCCTAGTCATATTTGGAGAGTCACTGTAGAAGGACTAAATCAATATTTTATAATTTTTCCANGGGGGGGGGGAAGGAAAATCTTAGAGTTCTTACCAAAAGAACGAAACATTCTTGATGGATTATGTAAAATTTATATTTTTGTAAAATTTAAAAGAAATAGTTTAATGCAGCCCATCTAATAGATTATGTATTTTATAATTAATATCTAATTTGTTACAGTACCATTTCTATATCTATGGAATACTATTTATACTTGTATAAATATTTAATTTATTTTTATCTATTTTTTACTTTATTTGAATTGAATAAAATATATTAAAAAGTATAACATTTAAATGATACGAAGAAAAAATAGATAGACTGATGTATGGTATATTGTAAAAATCAATATGTAAAATAGAAAAAATAAATTTTTATGATATATTTTAAAAAATAAGATAAAGAATCTATTGAGAGTACTCAAAAGATCTTAAATTGTAATAAATAAATAAATAAAATCAGTCTCATAATATTTATTGAGTATTTTAGATTATAAAAAAAAAAGTATACAAAACAACAATATATATATTATGTCTAAGAATGCTAAATTTTGGGATGACACTTTTTAATTTTTTTTTTAATGATATCTATTATGTGTAAGAGTATATAAAAAAGAAAAAAGAAAAAAAAGACATAATCATGAATTTTCTAAAATCTGATACAATTTAAATTTATGGAGAAAATGATAATTCAACTACCCATCATATAATAATGATTACAGCCCACCAATTTCTTTAAAAGATTTTATTAAAATTATTTTTTTATTCTTATGATAAAATACCCGCAAGATGTTCATGAATCATTGTTCACTAACATCGATCTTAGATCTTCTACGAAATGGGCGGTGGAGAAGCTTTCGTGGTCTTGCTTTAGTTTAGAAAAGGCATATCACGTGTTCTAGCTAATTCTGGGTGAGACTGACGCATTTAAGCATGCTTGGGTTGCCATGCAAATTCAGTGAAATCTCATGGACAAATTAGTCATTCCGCCGCAGCCATCAGTTTAACGAGCGCGGCGGTGTTTTTAATTCGAAGGCTGATAATATTCAGAGCGGAGGAAATGTATGAAGTGGACGCCATAACCACCAACCACTCCTCAAAGCCCTTGAGAATCAGTGAGAGACAGAGAGAGTGGGAGAGGAGTGAGAGGAGTTTTTTGTGCTTCTCCGTTCTCGATCTCTTGACTCTTTATTAGCCCCAAATGTTTTTCAAAATATTTTGAAGATTTTCACCTGCAGTTTTTTAGGATTAGTTTATTTTGAGAGATGAGATGGGATGAAATGAAATAAAATGAGATGAGTTGAGATTAAAATAAAAATATTAAATAAATTATTGTTAGAATATATTTTTAATATTATTTTTATTTTAAAATTTGAAAAAGTTGAATTATTTATTTTATTTTATATTGAAATTTAAAAAAGTTATAATGATAAAATTA
Organism: Pterocarya stenoptera; assembly: GCA_003123785.1. Taxonomy (NCBI): domain Eukaryota; kingdom Viridiplantae; phylum Streptophyta; class Magnoliopsida; order Fagales; family Juglandaceae; genus Pterocarya; species Pterocarya stenoptera. Next base: position 146,893 of record QEOT01003301.1, read on the forward strand.
AGATGAGATGAAATAGGATGAGATATTTTTTGAAAACAAACAAGATCTTAATTTCTTGTTTCCATCGATTTAATTTAATCTAATTTTAAACCAATTTTAATATTTAAATATCTAACTCTCAAATAAATAAATTATTTTAATTTAAAAACTCTTTATACATTATATTTATAACTTTTTTTCAGTACAACATATTTTATTTATTTATATTAAAAAAAGGTCTGAGCCCAAGATTTCTTGACATCGAGCTATATTCTTTTAGTAAAAAATACATATTTACACGCGAGACTCAGAATCCTTTTTAACTTTTTATAAATATATATAAATTCATTTTAATACCTAAATACTTTCATACTCATTTTAAAAATCTTATAACATTGCACCATCTCAACTCAAACACTCAATTCATTTCTAACTCCACTCAAGTCAACGTCCGGACGGTAATAAATCGTTTTCTTTTCTCTTTGGTTTCGGATTTTGGAAATCGCGGTTGCAACTTGCAAGAGGTAAGAGAACGGCGTTAAATTTAGAAATTTAGGTGATTTTTCTTTTTATTTGAAAGGAACATTTTCGCTGTTGATTGTGACAATGCGGGCAAATACTGCTGCCGAGTTGGTTTGCCGGAATAAAATATGTGATATTGAATTCGAATTATCTTGTCTTTAAGAAGCTTGCTTCCTTTTTTTTCCCTCTTCGAATTGTTTATTCAGTTTGAAAGTGCTATTTGTGTTGGGTCTTTCAGCTCCAATCATATCATGCTGAACACAGCCTAGCTGGTTTCCCAATTTCTTGTAATTCAAGTTCCCTTTTTCTCTTCCCCTGAATGCTGAAAATATTAAGTTTTGTCATAAAATTCGAGTTTTTGGTGCATGAAAATTTCAAGATTTTTCTCTAATGCTGGAATTTTGTTGGACTCCATCAAGTTATGAATTATTTATGGATCTTTTTTGTTTTATTTCTTAGTGTTATTTTTTTGGAAACTTTGGCTAAATTTTGCTGGCACAGGGGGTCAAGTTTGAAGATGAATAACATCGACAAGGCCAAAAACAATTTCGTCAGGAAATACATCTCAGACGGCCAGTCAGCCATTTTCGGAGCTCTCTCTGCACAGGACTGAACAGTGAACTGCACATGGAGCAACTGAAGAATCTTCCATAGATCACAAACATTCCTTGAAAACGACTGCGGGTTTTTAGACCCCAATGTAAAGCTCCCTCCCTTCCTCCCCCCCCCGCCCCCTCGGGCGGGCTCTCTGTGTGCATGTGAGGAAGACTTTGACAGTCTGTAATCGGGGACCAATTTAGGAAAACTACAAAAGTTACATTAAACTACATGACCCATTATTTTTGTCTAAAAAAAATTAGATTTTGTTTGTATTATTGGGTATCTATATTTTCTTATATACGTGAATTAAGAAAGTCAGACTACGAATAGTGGTTTTTAAGTGTTTGAGACAACGCTCCGAACAAAATATGTGGTTGAATTAACATTGAGCATGATTGTTTTGTTGATGCAGATGATGATTGTGCAGGAAGTTTGGGTGGCCCTCGTTCCGCTCCAAACCAACAACGCTTGCTTTATTGAATAATCGGAATCGTTGTATATTAGTCCAATAGTGAGTAAAAAAGTTATGAGGAGCTGAAGAAAAGAGGTCATGTGGGTGGTCGTTGCTAAAATTCTTTGATAATTTCAGTCTTGCTAAGAGCTGCGTTTTGGAGGAATAGAGTGAAAGGAGATGGGAGCAGCTGGTGGAGAGGAGCTAATTCAAGGACCGAGTGGCCGTAATGAGAAAATATTTGTTTCAGTTCGGCTGAGGCCATTGAATGAGAAGGAGATTGTGAGGAATGATGTGTCGGAGTGGGAATGCATCAATGAAAACACTATCATATACAGGAATAACCTTTCAGTTTCTGAGCGATCCATGTACCCAACTGCCTATACATTTGGTAAGAAGGTGCTAAAATTACATTTTCTCATAGTCCAATTTCTTTTGTCATGCATTTACAAGGTCGGTCTTGTAAAAATTTTTTCAATTGTGAGATATATCATTAACGCGGCCGACTTTGTTAGCCAGAAGACATTACCCACATATGCTATAGATTTTGCCCAAATTTCACTCCGAGTCTTCTGGATGATGGATAGTTTTGCTTGAGTTGGTTTCAAATTTCAGGAGCTTGTAATTTCTATGTGATTCTTATTTTTTCTTTTGTTCTCTTTGTGGAATTCGTCTGGATTTAATGATGCCAACGAATCCCCAACTTTCAGTGAAACTTGGCTATAAGATATGATCATTCTTTCTAGACATTAAACTGGGTCTCAGTTGGTCTGTGGTTTTGTTTGAAAAGTAGCATATGGACAATATAATGTATCTGAAATAGTTTTTAAAATTTGCTTCTCTCCTGATCTGTGTTGTGTTGTTTGGGTATTTTTTGGTTCTAGACAGAGTATTTAGGAGTGATTGCCATACAAGGCAGGTATACGAAGAAGGAGCCAAGGAAGTTGCACTTGTAGTTGTCAGCGGCATAAACTGTGAGGACATTCACTTTACTTCTTTTTCATTATTCCTGTTTCATGAACTTTGCTTGAATTTCCAACAATATCTACATTATTATTATTATTTTTTTCTCATAACCTATTTTTCAGCAAGTATTTTTGCTTATGGACAAACAAGCAGTGGAAAGACGTATACCATGAGCGGAATTACTGAGTACACTGTAGCGGATATATATGACCACATAGAGAAGGTAATTGAACACTGATATTGGTTTCCATTATATTTAGTTATGCATCTCATTGTTGTTCAATGGTTCCATTAATTTGATTAAATGATGTGGATTTGTAGCACAATGAAAGAGACTTTCTTTTGAAGTTCTCTGCCATGGAGATTTACAATGAATCTGTCAGGGACCTCCTAAGTGCAGACGGTACCCCGTTAAGACTTCTTGATGATCCAGAGGTGATTATCATTTGTCATATGCTGAACTGTATATGTAAGGTTTTTTCAACTAATAGTTAGCCAATATGATAGAGAGGGACTATTGTTGAGAAACTCACAGAGGAAACTCTGAGGGACTGGAACCATTTTAAAGAACTTCTATCGCTCTGTGAAGGTAAATAATTTCGATGCTTCAACCTAGTCTTTGTTTCGCCGATTGTGTGACTGCAAAGAAATAATTTCCTAGCATTTTTGCAGCTCAAAGACAAATTGGGGAGACATTCCTGAATGAAGCAAGCTCTAGATCTCATCAGATTCTCAGACTGGTATGACTGGTTGTCAATACAGAATTTGAACTGTTGGCCTTCCTGATCATTTTTCACATTTCCTTGCACTAAATAATGTGTTTCTGTCAGACAATTGAAAGTTCAGCGCGCGAGTTTCTTGGCAATGATAAGTCAAGCTCCCTTACAGCTACTGTGGTATGAATAATTAAACCTTTTCAAGAAAAAATTTGTGGTTCAATTGGGATGACATCATTGCTTTTTCCTTTTTGGGTACAGAATTTTGTTGACCTTGCAGGAAGTGAGCGTGCATCTCAGTCATTAGCAGCTGGCACAAGGTTGAAAGAAGGCTGCCACATAAATCGCAGCTTGTTAACTCTGGGAACTGTTATCCGAAAGCTCAGGTTCGCTGGTCAAGCTTGTATTTTAATCTTTTGCACTTGATGAATGTCACTATTGATATTTTTTCTGCATTTGCCTCTGCCTTAAGCTTATTTATATTCATATGGGGTGGTCTGCAAAGGAAATTTATGTAACATTAGCAGTCATCATGCATATATTGTGCCATCAAATAGCCCACTTTGTAGCTGTGAGTATTGACTATGGTAGCCATTATGATGGTCTTTCCTTGACATAGAATCAACAATTACCATATTCATTGCTGATTAGCTTAACTTTGAGATTGGATGCAGTAAGGGAAGAAATGGACATGTTCCTTTTAGAGATTCAAAGCTGACCCGCATACTGCAGTCCTCTTTAGGAGGCAATGCTAGAACTGCAATCATCTGTACCATGAGTCCTGCACGAAGTCATGTTGAGCAATCAAGAAACACTCTCTTGTTCGCAAGTTGTGCTAAAGAAGTGTCGACAAATGCACAGGTCAATGTAGTAATGTCTGACAAAGCATTGGTAAAGCATTTACAGAGAGAATTGGCTAGATTGGAGGGTGAATTGAGAAGTTCAGGACCAACTTCTATTATATCTGATTCAGCAGGATTATTCAGAGAAAAGGACCTTCAGATTGAAAAGGTAATCAATAGGCTTTCAGTGACAAATTTAGCTGGCCTACTAAATTCCAGAATACCATTGAAAAGATAAATTGCATACACTTAATAAAATTTGGTGGAAGTTATAAAGACCCATACGGAATGATGGAACTTTGTTAGAGTTGCTATCTTTGCAATTATCACTGTTGGTTCAGCTGTGTTCATCCACCCATACCAGATTCCCATATTTCTCTGGGCTGTATAATTTCCCAAGTCGTACCAAGCAATTTTAATATTTATCCTCTTCACTTGTCTTTTTTGCATCTAGAGCTATGAAGTCACTGCAAAAATACATGAAGTAAGATAAGTCCCATCACTCAATTCTAACTTTATCCTGCTCCTGAGACTTCTTAGCTTCTGGCTCAGCTATCGCTAGTATGCCATCAAATTATCATGAACAGTGATGAAAACATAAAAAACAGAGAAAAGAGAGCAAAAGAGTGGAGTGGTGAGGGTGGCTTGGAAATTATTTACTTGGGAATAAAGGAAGACAAAAATGCTAATATTGGATGCCCAAGAAGAAATTTACTTGATAAGACTACCTTTTCCAATTTTAAATTACATTAAGAGGGCATCTGTCAACCTATTCATGTATTTTTGTGTCTAAAACTCAACATGACATAATTTTACTGGTATCTGGGACTCAACAGTATTTATCTCCTTCATGTTCTTAAGATTGTGTGGGTGTGTATGCAGAGTTCTCTCACATCCACTTAAAGACTAAAAGCCAGTACTTAAACCTTTGATTGTGAGACTTTAATCTAGTCGACATTCCAGTTGACCCTTTCTGTGTGCCAACCATGCATGGGGGATGGGGGTAAGTGTACTATGCCAAGTGTGGCCAACATTCTAACTGTGAGCAGATGCTAATGTCTATGAGGACGTTATGCGGATTTTGCTACTCATGCATCAGTCAGCATCACTTTTTTTGGGCTGTAACCTGGATTTGTTAGTTATATTTTCTTTCCCCACATGCAGCTGAAGAAAGAGATAAAGGAGCTAACTCTGCAACTAGATCTTGCTCAATCTCAGGTTAAGGACCTCCTACGACTGGTTGGTGATGATGGACCTACAATAGTACTGGTATGTCTGCTATATACTCAAGCATCCATTCACCCTTGCCTACCTTACTCTCTGTCCTTAATTCTTGTTCATCTTTCTCTAGGCAGAACAAGATCATCATTACCCCAAAATGCGAGTCCGAACTTCATGGGACTTTGAAAATCAAATATCTGTGACACCCATTTTGGCAGATCCTCAGTGCCTTGAAGTTGGTGTCAGATCTTTTGATGCATCTCAATACTCAGATGGACACAGTAGGAGTAGTTCTGATGACAACTTATTCCAACTTCCTAACTTCAGACAGAATTTTTCGCCGAACCATTCCTCACCTCACTTGTCAGTTACCATTCCTAATTTTGTTGGAAATGATGAGTACCGAGAGGGGACTGAAGAGCAAACTGATGAAAAGTCGGAGGATCTTTGCAGGGAGGTTCGATGCATTGAGATAGAAGAGCCAAGAAGAAACAGATATTTAGAGTCAAATATGTCAGACTCAAGCCCAAACAGATATGCAAACAAAAACATTTTTTGTTCAAGCCTGAATGGGTACGCAAACTCAAACATAACATCGCCTGTATCAAACATAGCTAACTCAGAAGTAACACTGATTAAGAATGGAGATAAACCAAATCAAGTGTTGGTATCACCCCAGTTGAAGGAAGATAAAGAGTTGAATGGCTTTATTACAAATTTCGTTGAAAAGCCATCTCCGTGGGCAATGGAATATGATATACCTAGCTCTGGATCGGTGAGATTAACTCGGAGTAGAAGTTGTAATGCAAGTCTTATGACTAGTTTGTCTCCACCTTTGTTTAAGAAGGAAGAAAATCACATGAGCACTCCACCAATTGTGTTTGAGAAAGAATTCACTGGAAGACCTGAGGGTCTTCAAATGAAACTTTCTACCTTGAAATATGAAGCTATCATGGACAGGTTATCAAGAAGTAATTCTCATACTTCAGCAGAAACTGCTACTATTGATGAGCTTAAAGTGCAGGATGCCAAAAGTTCAATTGATGAAGATGGTACCGGCAGATGTACTTCGACTGCAGGGATAGATGAAATGGCTGATCTTCATTGTGAGAATCGGCATGCTGATCATGTGGTGAGTATTTGTACGCTATCAATCATTGATCCATCAGGAGTTACAAAATCTAGTGGTTAATTAGTAATAATAACGACATCAATAATTCCTTCAATCGGAAACTTCGAGAAGAATTCTCTTTAGTGAATCCCGCCATTGTTATTCTTTTAACACGGATTTTCATGCCTGGTAGGTAACAGAGATAGAACCAAAGTCCGTAGCTTCTACGAAGAGTGTGAAAGATGTCGGTTTGGATCCATTGCAAGATGATACAGGAAGTCCTTCAAAATGGCCTTCTGAATTCAAGAGGCTCCAAGGCGAGATTATTGAACTTTGGCATGCTTGCAACATTTCATTGGTTCACAGGACCTACTTCTTCCTGTTATTTAAAGGTGACCCAACAGATTCTATTTACATGGAAGTAGAGCTCAGGAGGCTCTCCTTCCTCCAGGAAATCTTTTCCCGAGGTTCTCAAACTGTCGAAGATGGTCAAACTCTGACACCCACTTCAAGGTGAGATTAATTACAAGATTGCAGGTTTTGTTAAAATTTATTTCAATTTGTTTTCCCATTAAGGAGAATTCAGTTGTGTTTTCTATGTGAACAGCATGAAGGCTCTGCGACGTGAGAGGCAGATGCTGAGCAGGCAAATGCAGAAGAGGCTCTCTAAACAAGATAGGCAGAACCTCTTCCTCAAGTGGGGTATTGGATTGAACACAAAGCATAGGAGGTTACAATTGGTGCACTGCCTGTGGACCGACACAAGAGACATGGACCATATTTCAGCGAGTGCTGGTGTTGTTTCAAAGCTGGTTGGTTCTGTTGAGCCAGGGCATGCTTTCAAGGAGATGTTTGGTCTCAACTTTACACCTCGGAGATCAAGCCGTAGATCTCTTCTTTGGAAACCCAATATGAAGTTTCTCCTGTAAGCTTGTTTTGTGGATCTCGATACAGAAAATTCGTGCGGATATGTAATGATTCCTACAGCTCCATTTTCTAAATAGTTGATTTGAGTTCATCACAAATCTGCTCTATATTTTGTGACTCTGATTGCTGTTGATTGTAAGAAAGGTTGTAAATCTGCTCAGGTTAGATATATGCGTAGTTGTGCTTATGCTTTCCTCGTTTCTTGTACCCTTCTCAGTCCTACAGGCTTCTGCTTGTTCTATGCTTTTTATCAGGCTTTTGTTAGACCATTCATTGGTAGGTTTTGTGCACTTTCTTTAGATGGGGGAAATGCTGCTTGTGCTGGACGTGTATTGTGTATCTTCAATGGGCTTCCCATGTGTACTGTAATTTTTCCCTATTAATATATTTCTTTTAACTTTACACAAAAGTATGTTTTTTTTTCAAAGACTCGTTTGGGTAGTGAGATAAAATGGTTTTAGATGAGTTGAATAAAATATTATTAGAATATTATTTTTTAATATTATTATTGTTTCGAGATTTGAAAAAATTAAATTGTTTATTATGTTTTATATGGAAATTTGAAAAAATTGTAATGATAAAATAAGATGAGATCAGATCAGTAATATTGTCGAAATCATTTCAGTTTTCCCTCGCTTTCTCGCTCTCCTCTCTCCAGATATTAATTAAGCGCTGAGTGCATGTTTTCAGTTGATTATTCGTTTGCATTTATTCCTTTTGTTCCTGATGTTCCTATTTTCGGCCTTTGGCTTTACTGAAAACATGGTAGGCTTATCTCGCGGAATTATACAACAATTGATCAAGAAGACCAATGTAATGAACTCACTACAACACCCACCAATATTCAAGAAAGATGAATGAAAGAATTTAAGAAAGAAGAAAAGCTCTGGTTTTCAAGGAACCAGCACCTCCAAGAATCGCAAGCTTTGTAATTATTCTTCAATAGTTTTTACAAGAATCGTAACCCTCTTTTATACAAGAGATGTCCGTTTATTTCGTTATACAAAGAGGTTAAACTTGTAATTTCCATCTATTAACTGATCACGTGCCACTCATCTGCCATTTTTATATACTTTGCTGCTGCTTCTCCCCACTATTCCCTCTTGTAACATTTCTCCCCCCATCAAAAAATCTTGACCACAAGGTCAAAATACTGACTCCTCAATTGATCAATAAGGACCCAAGAAGAATCTTCCATAGGTGCCCCTCTCCACTTCACAAAGAGCTCCACAACTGGTCTGTTGCCAAGAGGAATCATATGCCTTTGTAGAATTAATTCTGGATCAGTTCTAAGTCTTCCATGTTCATCTAACTGAGGTAATGAAGAAGAAATAACTGCAGAAGTCCCACATGTTTCTTCAAGAGTGACACATGAAACACTGGGTGCACAGAGGCCTCAAGTGGCAATTCTAACCTGTATGCAACTTCCCCAATTCGCTGTAGAATCCTGAAAGGTCCAAAATACCTTGGAGCTAACTTCTGATTCACCCTTTGAGCTACTCTTTGCTGTCGGTACTTTTGTAACTTTAGATACACCATATCACCCACTTCAAACTCCCTTAGTAAATGGTGCTTGTCATACTGATTCTTCATAGTTTCTTGGGCTATCAACATATTCTTCCTTAACAAATTAAAAATTTCTTCTCGAGATCTCAATTGAATGAGACAAATTTCAGGTCCTGTGTTTCATGTTTCCTCATTGAGGAAAAATTTCGGGAACTAACAACCTATAATTATTAATTTGAATCTGGTTCAATTTCAACCAAACTTCACATATGTGGAAAAACCAGTACGAATTGGAAGGAACATATGCTATGGTCCAAAACCGTATCAATGGTGAACGTAAGCACAGGAAGCGAGGAGTTTACATGGAAAAGTGAGCGGGTCTTGCAGGTGCAGTTTTCCTATTTATTCACACAACACTAACTGACTTGGAACATGTTATGAAACCAACGATGACAAATAAAATAAAAGCAAAAAATCATACGACACAAAATTAACGTGGTTTGGCAACGTGCATACGTCCTTAAGGCTGCATGGGATTTTATTCTAGAGGAGAATACAATCACACAAGTGAGTTACAAGAGTACCACTCTACTCACACAATCTCAACTTTCACTCTGTAGGGCTTTTTCACTTTCTCAATATGCTTTCACACATTTGCCTTATTTTTCACTTTGATTTGTTGAACATACTCACAAAAGAACAAAAGTTACATATATATAGTGAAAATGGCGCAGGAAACCCTAAATGGAACAACTGGGTTCTTCGCTTAAGCAAGTGTCAAGCGCGCCTCGAGCGAACAACCAATTTAACATTGGCTCAAGCGATTTGACAATCGCTGCTTGAGCGAATACTAGGGTTAGTGCTTCACTCGAGCCCAACATCGCGTGAACCTTGAGCAAAAATTTTGTTTGATCTTTGCTTGAGCCCACTGTCGAGTGCATCTCGAGCGAACTCATGGGTTAAGCTTTGCTCAAGTGTTAGGTCCAGCGACAATCAAGTGAACTTTCTATCTGCGACTTTTATACTCACAAATCAGGTTCCATATGCAACCCAACGATCTCCCACTTGGAGACTGGTTCTCCACATGCCAACCATTGTTTCTAGCATAAGTCCTATCACCTTTGTAGCTCATAACTCCTGTCTTCAAGCCAAAAGATGTACTGAAGTCAAGCTCGACTTTAGTCTCTCACGTGCATCGCCCTCAGTTAGCACATCCACTAGGCGACTCACAACTCCCACTAAACTAGGAATATCCGGTCTCAGACCGACCCTATCAACCTTAGCCAACTTCCACTTACTAGATCTCCCATCTCACAAGATTTTCTTGTTCTTTTGTGGCTCATCACCTTTTGTAAGCAGGATCTAATTTAAGATTGGTGTCCACCATGGAGGTCTGGTCGTCCTAGCAATTCTGCGAGCATTAACTGTAGGTGTAGACATCTCTGGAACACTAGATGCTTAGCTCCCATGTCTCACAGCTCTACTCCATACCGTGGTCTCGGGAGATTTCCCCAAACTTACATGAGGAATAACAAAACTGACTCCCTTTTACTTTCCCATCTGATTTGCTTGACCAAGCTTGTTCTTTTCCACTATTGTATTTGCTTGCACATCACTGGACCCTGATGTCAAATACAAAGTGTTAGATCTCTTACCACTTGCCAAGACCAACGCACTCTTTGTAACCTTCCACGCTCCTCTAGAAAATGCTACTATATGACCGCTTTCGTCGAGTTGTGCCACAAAGATCAGGTTTTTCTTTAGATTTGGAATGTGTATGACTTGCTACAAAACCCACACACTTCTGTTTAGAAGGGTGATATGCACATCGCCTACTCCATTATATCTAGTATCTCTCCATCAACCATGTACATCTTTCTAAAATCACCAGCAACATAGTTCTGCATGATCTCTTAATGTGAGGTGCTATGGAACAAAACTCCTGAATCCAGCACCCAATAGTCAACCAGGCTATGCACTGCAAGAATTAGAGCGTCTTGTATTTCTTCAGTCACCGCGTGCACATTGTCATTAACAATACTTTCCTGATTCTGACAGTCCCTCTTGATGTGGCCCAGCTTGCCACTGCTCTAGGAAATAATTTGATATGCCTAGATCTCATCTTGCCCCAGCCCTTGTTCTTGGAGCTTGATCTGTCATGTCTCTTGCTCTGATAGTCAATATTCAGGGCCAAGCCCGAACCCAAGAACTCACTAGAGTCTCTTCTGTGTACCTTCTTGACAAGAATCATGTTGCATAAGTCATCATAATTCAATTTCATCTTATCGGCTAAATTACTCACCGCTATCCTTATGGCCTCCCAACTATTTTGTAACGATGCCAACAGAGTCAATGCTCTGATCTCATTATCAAACTCAATCTCTACAAAAGACAATTGATTTGTGATCGTATTAAAATCATTCAAGTGTTGTGCCACATACATACCTTCTGCCATCTTCAGATCAAACAACTTCTTCATCAGATACACCTTGTTATTCGTCGACGGTTTTTCATACTATTGGGCAGAGCCTTCATGAGATCTGTTGTGGTCCTCTCCTTAATGACGTTGTGTGCTACTAATCTTGACAGTGTCAACCGAATAACCCCTATAACTTATTGATCTAATAGGTTCCAATCAGTATCGCCATGCTCTCCAGCTTCTTCTCCAACAAATGAAGGTGAAGCCTCTTCCCATAGAGATAATCTTTGATCTGCATCCTCCAATACCCGAAGTTAGTGCCATCAAACTTCTCAATTCCAGGTGCTTTCACTCCATCTCTAACCATCGTTCTCTCTAAAATGCGCACCTTAGCTCTCTGATACCAGTTGTTATGAAACCAACGATGACAGACAAAATAAAAGCAAACAATCACACGACACAAAATCAATGTGGTTCGACAACATGCCTACGTCTACAGAGCTGTAGGAGATTTTATTCCAGAGGAGATTATATTCACACAAGTGAGTTACAAGAGTACCACTCTACTTACACAATCTCAACTCTCACTCTCTCAATATGCTTTCACCTTTGCCTCTTTTGTTCACTTTGATTTGCCTATATATATTATATATAGTGAAAACGGTATTGGAAACCCTAAATTGCAAAACTAGATTCTTCGCTTGAGTGGGTGTCGAGCACGCCTTGAACGAACAACCAATCTAACGTTGGCTTAAGCAATTTGTCAAGCGTTGCTCGAGTGAAAACTAGGGTTAGTGCTTCGCTCGAGCCCAACATCATGTGAACCTTGAGCGAACAATCTGTCTGATCTTCGCTTGAGCCCACTGTTTAGCGCACCTCAAGCGAACTCACGGGTTGAGTTTCGCTTGAGCGCCAGGTTGAGAGACAATCGAGCAAACTTTTTGTCTGCACCTTTTCTGCTCACAAACAAGGCTCCATATGCAACCTAACAAAATGCACTAATTAGGGGTAGAATAGTCACGTCGAGGGCAGGAGCGCATCTATAAATGAGCCTTCAAACTGCTTTTTAGTTACAACATCTAGAACTTTTCAAATTTTCATCATGGTGGAAGAAAATAGGACGACACAAAAGGCAATTGAACTGCTAGAAGTAATCTGTCACTTCATGGAAGGAAGAAAAGCGGCAAGGCTAGAAGGAGAATGCCAGCAAATAAAGGAGGAACACCATCGGGATAAGAAGGACGATTGGAAGGCTAGAGCCTTGATCTCAGAAATGATGGACAATGCTATTGAAGTCTCTAGGCAACGAGAGGAGAAATGAACGATTTGAGACTGTGATGAATAAGAAAAGGACAAGAGTGGGGATTCCTCTATGTCCTACGAGGCTGAATCTAGCGAAGGAGCTAGGACACAAGAGAGTAGTAGAAATGGTTCCTACTAGAGCAACCAACAAATGAGGCAAGAGGACAGAGCACTTGACCTAGTCAAAGATTATGAAGGTTAGAGGGAGGATTGAGGAAATGATGGGTCATCACATCAACCAGTGTCAACAGAGAACATCGAAGAATTCCCAACCATGTGCACATCCCTTGAAGCCCCATCTCAAGGGATAGTCCTCATTGAATTTTGAGGAAGAAATCCCTTGTTAAGGAGGGGAGGATGTGAGGATCCTGTTGAAGCAAGGGAAGAGACCTCTTCCCACGGCCAAGGTGGTATGGAAGATAAGGTAGCGGTTAGGCAAAGTGCAGCTAGTCCGAAATATAACTAGCAGCTCCATGTAGAAAGCCTGACAGACACATCCCAACACCTGGTGATAAAGGACTTTTCACCCTATGATTAGCGAGCAATGACATTCCTGACTGTACTCAAGCGAGAAGGAAGAACTGAAGAGGTTGGTAGTTCTGAGAAATGTCCTCAGTATTTGTCTTCTGCATCCGACTCCAAGTGTTTCATTGAGTCCCGACTAACCTCCCACTAGATAGTTGATCAGTTCTATTTAGTGATTTCTTAAGATTCTTGCAAACATCTTCTTGTCACAAGAGAGAGGGAGTGAGAGAGAGAGATCCGTGGATGGGGCTTCGGAGAGAGAGAGAGAGAGAGAGAGAGAGAGAGAGAGAGAGAGAGCTTTGGTGGAGGGGTGGGCGGCAGCCTTGGCAAGGCACGGTGGTGGCGGCGGCGCAGCTAGGAAACCAAGAGGAAGAGAATGTCGGGGCTTTGGGGAGGAAGAGAGAGAGAGAGAGAGAGGGAGATCGGTGTGGGGGTTGGGGGAGGAGGAAGAGGTGGCCGGCGACTGGGCTTGGTGGTGGTGTAGTGGCTGCGGTTGGCCGCGGTGGGGTGTGCGAGAGAAGGGAGGCAATTGGGGAGGAGGGAGGCGTCGGCTAGAGGGAGGAGAGGAGAGAGAAGGAAAAGAAAAGTGAGGGAATTAGGGTTTCCCTTGGGGTTTTAATCCCAACCCTTCATCTAGGAGTCCCCAAATTTTATCTGACGATGGAAATTAAACATTGAAAATAACTAACTAAATAATGCAATTAAAATAGAAATACAAATCGACTAATTTAAAAATCAGCTTTAAATTCTAAAAATATAATCCTTCATCATAAAATAAAATGATGAAGTTTGCTAAACATTTTAAAGAGAAATAACTTTATCTAAATAAGTAGAGTTTTTAACATAAAATGAAATAATGAATATTAAATAATATCCTTAAAGAACTAAAATCATTTAAATAAAATGATTTGTTAAAATAATATTATTTTTGAGACTTCACGTACAATATAAAAATGCTTACTTTAAAATTAGGCTTGGTTCAATAATACCAAACATACCCCCTTAAAAATAATTTTGGACATTTAAAATATTTGGAAGGTTTTAAAACATTGAGCTCCAATTAAAAATTATCTTCTATATTTAAAACACGATTTCGAAATTTAAAACATAACATAAGACTCGAGACCAATCGAGAAAAAAAGAAGTGGTTCGTCACATAAATTACTAGCATGGAACTAATTAATAGACCATGGAATAAGAATCAGCATAATCCATCAAATGTTCAAAAGCGACCGACAAGATTATTCTATTGGAATAAGACCATACGAAAGTACTACTAGGCCCACACTATGATCCAACGAAAGTACTAGGGCTCAACACATAAAAGATTTAACTAAATTGAGTGAAGTGTAGAGTTCAGGTTCATCACGTGATGCTTATAAATTAGTACTACTTATCTCAATTATATTCAAAAACTTTTGAATTCCATACAATTGAATGGTTCTTAGTACACTTCTCCTGGACTATATATATAACGTCTGAACTTTTAAATATTGGATCCATAGGAAGCCTGCTCTTTCTCCATTTTCTTCAATTACTGGTTTATCCTTTGCTAGGATAAAGATATATATATATATAGTACCCCAGCCGTCATGAGATGTGTTTTGTTAAACATTCTATTAAAATTTAAAAGCCGCATCCTTCCAGCTTGCTTATATTGCTTTCTTAAATCATGTCATCGTTAATTACATGATTTCCTGTCAGTTGTTTTCCCGCCTTCCCTGTCTCTTACATTGCAGCTTCTCGTCCACTTTCTTGTTCTTATCAATGTTATATATCTGGAATGTCTATTTGTTTGTTTCAAAAGATGGGTACGTACGTAATTAGATGTTACTACAAGAGACTTGAAATGATCATCTTTTCGCTTTTGTCCGGCACTTGGAATCTTTGATTATTCTGTGAAAAATATGTGAACTCTCATTGGGAGGCCGTCTACGTACGGCCATTAGTTTTGAAGTAACATTGTTTCCTTATTACTTTGCTCTTTAATTAAGGATTTAGATCTCTTAAAGTTCTTATCCGAATTCTAGATCAGTCTAGAGTGAGAAAAATCATAGATACATAAATTAAATATATCGAACTATATTTATTAAGCTAGCATGCATGATTTATTAATGCTGGCAGAGAAACTCACTTGGGTATACATATATAAATGAGATGATCTTTATTTGATCAGTACTCTAGGTTTTAGTGTTCAAGTAAAAAGTCTTAAGGAATCAGCCATGATTGGTTCACTAGCTATAAAATTTTCCAAAAATTTTAAAAATCTTTTCCAAATCAAACCAAATATATAATTTAAATCTCATAAAAGATCTCTTTCAAATTAGATTTTTATCTAATCATTACTTTAACACAAAAATTAATACAACTTTTACAAACTTCAAACCAAATATAATATCCAAACAATTTTCACAAACTCCAATACAAATATTATACTTATTTTAAAAAATATTTTTATTCAAATTTTCATCTCTTCTTTCCCAAAACCTAATCTCACAAATTCTCAAATATTTCTAACATTTTTAGTAACCAAACATGGTATCTGTTAATTAATATTCATGTATTAGAGTAGTAGTACTGTACATGAAGTACCTGTTGTCCTTTGTCCCAATTGTATTTGTAGAAGGTAAATATACAGAGCAGCTTGTCTTGTCATGCGCTGATATAAAAAACCCAACAACGTTCAAGTTTCTAATTTATGTTAAGAAGAAGAAAATAATCAAAACCTCCCTCCCTCTTTTCAGAAAACAGCTCTTCGTAGGCATGGGTACTAAAGCTTGGGAGGTTGCAGGATATTGTTTCCGACTATTTCTTGTAATCGGGGTCCTCTTACATCTGCCAAGTCTTTGCATTGTTCTCTACCAATTTACACTAGATGGAATATCAACTCTTGCTGATATCAAAATATTCTACAAATTCAGCATCAATGACCGGATGCCATTAGTTCTTCTTTTCTTACTTTCTGTCATCCTTTTCCTCGCAATCATTATTAGTATGATTCTTGCAGTAACTATTGTTTTCTGCGTCATATTGTTCAAAGATGTTTCCACTTTGACAAAGATGGCGTATTCTTCGTTCACGTTGTTCACTGATGTTTCCACTTTGACGAAGAACATGGCCTATTCTCCGCTTTCAGAACTTGACTTCGGCAAAAACAAGATTGCACCTTCGCCAACTTCGGCAGCCGAGGAGCATGGCATGCCAAACGTGTAAGCTGGTCAGAATCATATATATTAATGGCTCGCATGTACTACTCCATGAACGTCATTCATTTTTATGTAAGTTAGAGAACTAAGCTTTGTCGTAAATTTTGTTCACGGATCTTTTGAAAGAGTTGTATATATCTCCATGTATATATAACATCGATCTAGTACTGGTAAAGTTACAGGTAAATTTGCCGGGCGGGTCAAACTAGCAATTAGCAACTGCAGATTGTTAGTTAAAGAAAAACTTTTCAATAGTAATTAATTGAGCGGAAAATTATGTATATCTACACAATTTAGTAGAGCAAAGCATTTTCCGTGCCAGGTCTTTAAACATAATTACCACTTCAATTTAAATGAAATTGTACCAAAAAGCTAATTAAAACATTCCAATCTTTATTTCGTGTCTATTCTTAGCTTGGCTTGTACATATGATTATTATCCCAAGTGACCGAATTGGTCGATCCCCTCCCAACTTGTATTGAAAACAAATACAATATACAATCCCCACTTAAATCTTGGCATTGTATATTTCTTCTACGTACTTTTGGGCTTTATCACACTTTCACAATCTTTTTTAACAATCTTTCCGCTTAATTTTGATAAGAGTGAACTAATCCTTAATTTAGCCTATGATGATTATAATCTTAGTCTGATCTCATGCATATTACATGTTATTATTATCATAACCTGAGAAGTATATATATAACGTCTCTCGTCCTCACAAGGAAACATTGCAAGGAAAGGTGATTGATTATATATATATATATATAGCTGGCATGAGACAAGGATGCATGTTCGATCGATACGTTTATGCGCTTTGTTAGATTATTTTCTTTAAGATGATATTTGCCTTTCCTAATTCAATTAGGTTAACAAACAAGGGTTGCAACAAATCTTCCTCTTCATTGTGCTCGAAGTCAAGATCAACACTACTAGAGTAGTAATCAAGGTGCATGTGTTAGTTTCCATGCAATTTGAAGAATTGTGGTATCTATAATCTATATATGTTGAGAGTCGAGGATACTAGTCAAATAATGAGGAAGACGATTGTCGGCCCAATGTTGTTCTAATAATTGAGAGTGAAATAACATAATTTTTTTTTTGATAACCAATGAATCATTTCATTCAACAATAAAAGTCCTTACAAGGTATTACTTCTATCAAGCCATACAGCCTGAGATACAAAAGAAGGATAAGAACCCCACCACATAACAGTATCCTCAACATTCCATGCATTCCTAGCTAATAGATGCGCTGCCACATTACCAAGTCGACTAATATGTAGAATCTGAACCTGTTGAAAGCCCCGCTGCATGCGTTTAATGTCATGAAGGAGAAAAGCAAAATCAATTAAATATTTAGAATGGAAATTCAAAGCATTCACAAGGACCAAACAATCCTTTTCCACAATCAAGTTTTGAATACCCCATTGAATACAAAATTGTAAGCTCCTCAAAATAGCACTGGCCTCAATAAACTCTGGAGAAGCAACTTCACTTTCTACCTTACTACAAGCAGCAACCACACTCCCTTGGTGATCCCTAAAGATAATCCCAAAACCTGTCTTGTGTTGATCATGGAAAATAGCGCCATCAATATTTAATTTCAGAAAATTAGGTGGTGGAGGAGACCAACAAATCACTTTTCTTGCATCCTGGGTAAAACCATCAAAGACTTATACCTGTTTGTAAGCAAATTGCACTAAGAGAGCATTATTAATGACAGCTGAACACTGATGCACAACCTGCTCATATAAAAACTGATTCATGCGATACCACATAGCCTAAAAAATAACAAAAAATATTGCAAGAATTTCAGCACCACCCTTATCTCGAACTTGAAGCGCCAAATCCCAAAAAGATAAATCAGTTTGTAAACATCTCAAAGTAGGTAAACCGTGTATGCCAATTGAATTGAATTGGTGGACATAAAATATCATCTTAATAAAAGTGATTCAATTAATTAATTATATATAGACAATTCACTACAACATAATAGGCCTTTTGCCAAGACAAACCATGGTGGGAAATACTTGCTTGATGCCACAAAATGGGTCCGGGCATACGAAAACTACTTCTTGCATCGACACCACTACGACCCACTCTAATTCGTTGTAATAAGTATCTTTTTGCCACGAAAACAAGCCGCCGGAAAATAAAATGCCCAAATTAAATATACATGGGGTGTAAAACCTGAGAATGCATTTGGATGAAAACTTGGTGGGAATAGGATTCTCTCCCATTTCACGCAGTAAAATTGCCATTCTCCTCAGACCAAAATCTACCAAATTAAAGGTGAAATCTCTGGTATTTTCTCACATTTCATGGCCATATCCTGTAATTGATGCTTGTGGGTTGGGTAAATTAGGGCTTGGGGGAGAGAATTTCGCAGAGAGGAGTGTGTCGGCATCCACGAATTGGAGGGACTCCCACGACTTGCGTCCACCACGTTCAACCCCAGAAGCATCGATGGAGCTTCCAACGTCGCTGACCTCGTGGATTGTATTAGGCTGGTTGGACCCCGAGCTCCAGCGAAGACAGAACATGACGTGGCGTCACTGCGTCCCTCCATGGATTCCAGCCTGAGACACATTTGTTGGAGTGAGCAAAGGGGTTCACACGGTTCTCGGTCGGAGTTGTCCACGAACTGGTCTATGGCGTCACTACTCTCGCAAGTTCTCTCTCTCGCACTCTGAACAGTTTATGTAAGTGTTAGTTCTCTGTTTTGCGTTTCAGTAATCTTCATGTATGGGTTTTAGTTGCTTTTAATTTGGAATTACAATTAGGACTCATATGCATGATTTAGATTTTGCTAAATTTTTTTGTAAACTTAACTGGGTTTTTCATAGTATTTGTTTGCATGGTTATTTCATCACGTATAGCCACTTAGCCACCTATTATCTCTTTTGATTTTAGGCAATTATGTGAGCAAATCAGTTCTTTCAATTGCATCATGTAAACAGTCATTTATGGTTTGTCACGAACACTAGCCGTTGTGGAGTACTTGGTGTGGATGGATTCTTCACGTTTCCAACCTCCATTACCAACCCCTCTTTGCAAGGGAACACCATTATTGAACCTTGTATTCTGTCTTTCACGAGCTTTGTGGTTCTGAAACCAATAAAAGACATTCTTGCCTTAAATCTTTCCATTCTGTCACAGCCTACAAGAGAAATTGAATGAATGTAGTAGCCCATTTGTTGATCATGACTAGGAATGCATGCATCCTCAACTTGTCGATTGATGAGATATTGCTCTCTGGTGGCATGAATTTTGCCCTCATAAACGATTAAAACAAGTATTTCCCTTCCATCATGTCGATTTCTTCACAAGAAAATGTGAGAGATTTTCTATTTTTTTTCCCAGAAAATCATTCTATAAAAATGTTGTCAAATATCTTCTAGCTATCACTCTATCTCAAACAAACAAAGTCAGTCAAAAGCCTCAAACGCTAGCTATAAGGTATTTTGAATTAAAATATTCTGAATTTGAATATTTTTAATTAATGGTATAAAAACTAAGGACTCTGATCATCAGTGAGCTAAAAGTGCAAAAAGTAAAGAGGAAAGAGAGAATTACAGTTAAGCTTATTCAAAATAATTACATGAGAGCCTGACTTTTGTTGAACTAGTTGAAAGTTACAAAAGAAACTACAATACATGCCTTTGTGCATTTACCAACTGTGCCCCCACCTAAAACTTAACTACCAATAGCACCCATAAAGAGAGATGGAACCAGAAATGCTATAGGAAACAATATCAAACAAATTGAGGTTTGCCCTTTGTCTTTCCTAAATCCGAAAGCAAGAGTAAGCTTATTACTATCAATTTGTACTGGTCCAAGGCAGTAGAACCCTATTAAAAAAAATAAAAAACTTGCCGCTTCCCAGTGTGGCTCCCCAAAAGAAAACATGCAATTTTGCTTTAATTTTATCGATTGTAAGACAAGTAGGATTTGACCAAGACTGTTTGCCCAAAATAGATTTGTGCATATATATAATCAAATCAAGATATTGTCTTAAAAAGTTCATAAAAAAAATGCGTTTTTAAATTTCTCCCATTTTAATGATTCCGAATTATGACAATCCACTCTCTATGGTGAGTCATGTGTTTATACTGTGTATTTAGTGATTTTTTGGACAAAGAAACCGTTTAAATAATACAAGTATATGTTATATTCACCTTCCACATAGAAGAGCTAGGCACCTAAATGTTGGTCTATTTTTTAAGAAAGTTACAAAACACAAAATATGTGTCATTCTAAACTTATTAGCTAATTGTATAATCATTATAAGGATCATTAGTTGTTTGGACCAACATTTGGGGGAATAAAGAAAGAAAAGATGTGATTATGTACCAATCCATGATTGTTAGCGTTTGTTTCCGACCAATTAGCAATATCCAACCTAAAACGTTTTCCACCACAAGTTTTGCTTTCTTTAATTTGTTTTCCTTTAGTTCAAACTTTCATTTTGTATTTTGAGGGTTTAGATTTGGTGCTATACTTCTGTCTAGAAACAAACAGAGTGAATCGGGAAAGGGGGAAAAGGAAAAGATCATAAACATGCCCACTTGAGAATCAAGATAAAGTTGTTTGTTCCATAGCATCCAAAAGCAGAATATGGCTTTGAAGAGTTTCCAGCTGGCTTACGATTTTTTCTTTTCTGTGGGTCTCTTATTTTTGTTTTTCTTGATCCTCCTGAAAATAAGACAGCCTTTTCTTTTTCGAGGATAGAAAAAATATCCTCCTCTCCTTCTGCTCCACAACATTTTTGGCTTCCCAAATCTCACTTCATTAACGACAACATATTATCTGGATAACAGCCATGTGAACTCATGGCTCTCTCATTTAACAGTACACCAAAGGTGGGAAACACAATTACAAATATTTTCCACACCATACAACTTTGTATTTCTCAAATGTTTCTCATGACAAGGAAGATGATTGTGTATTGCAATTGGAGTAAATAATCAGCGTTTTTGGTTTATCATCCTAGTCCAACCCTCATCAAAGATTTCAAAGAAGCAAGTTGGGGTCCAAGACTCTCTTAATTTTCAACTTCAACTCCAAATGTTTTCCAATGACCATGTACTGAAACTCCCAACTGTTGAGTGAGCGAAAAGAAAAGAACTCGATGATGGCAACACAATCACCATTTAATTGCCATCCATTCTTGAGCTGGACTTGAAGAGACATTTGAAGTTTTTAATCGTATTTAATTCATAGCCAAATAATTATCTTGGTGATAGACCCTAGGTATATGTTAGCTAGTTGGATAGATAACTTAGGCAATGGATAGAAAAGCCATTGCCTGAATGTTATTATATGGCATTTTTAGTCTGGTACCTTTTTAGCTGCAGAAGAATGATATGGCATTTTTCTAGATTTGGCTAACAAGAACTGTAAATACTTGAAAACATAGATATGTAGACAGTTAAAGGGAAAAGTATGGGGATCACTGTCAGAAATAGAATGATCACTGTCAGAGATCTCTGGCATCCCTCTGCATTAACTGTATCAGGCAATGCATTGTTTCAGCTTTGCTTTGCCTGCATGAATCATGTTTTACTATCACGTATGTTAGAATCCCATTTCCAGTTCATTTACATTACGAATATTGTAAATGCAACTTCAATTGGCAGTGCCTTTGGCGCACATGCCTCAGCTCATTCAGGCTTCGTATATGGCCTATCAAAGGCTATTATGTAGATCCACTATAGTTAAAGTAGCATGAAAAAGGGTAGAAAACATGTTGACATTAATAAGAAAAATATATAATTAGAATTATCGGGTACCTGCAGTTTTGATGGTGTACTTGCAGTTTCGCACCCTAAGTGGCTCATGCTCGGGTCCCTCCATGGACATGATGTGCATGGCTCCACTTCTTTAGTCCTGGTAATGTTCTAGTTCCAATTAGAATTTGAGAAATTAAAGCTTTTCTCAACACTTGTAAATAAATGACAGATATCGAAATTAAAGCTTATTTCTCCAATTGTAAATTAAAGCTTATGGCTCCACTTCGTTTATTATATAATGTATAAGTCTTGGTTGGATATCATATACAATGACAGATATCTAAACTATTTAGATGAGTTTAGATGAGTGTTGCGTCCAGGCCGTTGGTAGATATTAAATTTTATAACAAGCTAGACAAAAGTGTTGTTTACATTTAAGAAGATGCTATACATGTGCCTATTACATAAAACGTGATATCGATGCTTAACTACAATTCTTTGTAAACCAGTGGGTGGTTTGGTTGGCTGGTTGGTTTGTGGGGGCACCAAGCTCAAAGACTATTCCATGCATGCTTTAATTTTCTGCATGTCATGAGGACTTTATCCATGCATGATGATCTGCTCTGAATAATTTGGTCCATGCTTGATGACTTCCCAGCCATGAGAGGTTTGTTTATTGCGGATTGGCATTAGTCTTATAAATGGGGTATACAAAATCCTTTCTAAAGTTCTTGCAAATCGTCTTAGCGAGGTAGTGGGTAAGATAATTTCAAAGCCCCAAAATGCTTTTGTAAAGGATAGACAGATTCTAGATGCGGTCCTTATTGCAAATGAAGTTCTAGATAGTAGATTGAAAGCTGGCACTGCAGGGGTTTTATGCAAGTTAGACATGGAGAAGGCATATGATCATGTTAATTGGGATTTTTTAATCGATCTCCTGGGGAGGTGTGGTTTTGGGGAGAGATGGAGATCATGGATCTGTTGGTGTATATCTACGGTGAAATTCTCAGTCCTAATTAATGGAAGCCCAATATGTTTCTTTCACAGCACACGAGGCCTAAGACAAGGAGATCCGTAATCCCCGTTATTCTTTGTTATTGTAATGGAAGCTTTGAGCAGAATGACTTCAGCTTTGGTCGCTAATGGGCGTGTGACTGGATTCTCGATTGGAACCTGACGCCGGACAGGATAGCGATTA
Organism: Pterocarya stenoptera; assembly: GCA_003123785.1. Classification (NCBI taxonomy): domain Eukaryota; kingdom Viridiplantae; phylum Streptophyta; class Magnoliopsida; order Fagales; family Juglandaceae; genus Pterocarya; species Pterocarya stenoptera. The sequence goes on from QEOT01003301.1 coordinate 170,118, forward strand.
TCCTGTAGGCTAGTTCCAACAGATGATTCACGGGAGAAAATTCGCCCAAAACCAGAGAGAAAAGTCTCTAGGGTTTAACGGAATATTATAAAATCCAAAAAAAATCCCCAAATCAGTCCACAAGCCGGACTGTTATAGCCAAAAATCGTGTTTATCCGAATTTTGCCAAAAATAGCAAAATCTCGGAAATCACTCTAAATTGAAATTCAAAATAAAATAAGCAATCTGCAAAAAATCCGGCCCAAATCAGATTTAAAACGACTTCCTAATTGACAAGCGAAAAATTACCATAAATAGTAAAAAATAACTAAAACTAGTGATTCGGAAGGGAAAACAGCAGAATTTGAGGTCGAAAAAAAGGCACATGGAGCCATGCTCAATGTGGACAGCGTGCACGTCGAAAGGAGCTTTCCGAATTGGGGTCTTATGTGCGATTCCGACACCCGTAGTCAAAGTTATGGCCAAAAGACTGAAACACACTCAAAACGGCCCCAATGAGGAATATATCACAATCAATTCCTGCCTTTGCGCTGATCTGCCAACTCATGGTATCTCAGCGCCATCAAGGTGCAATCTGACAGCCCAGCATCATCTGTCTCGGATCCCCCTGCATCAGAACCCCGGGTGGGGGATTTATTAATATTTCACATCAATTGTTTGCAGATGAANATGGTATCTCAGCGCCATCAAGGTGCAATCTGACAGCCCAGCATCATCTGTCTCGGATCCCCCTGCATCAGAACCCCGGGTGGGGGATTTATTAATATTTCACATCTATTGTTTGCAGATGAAACTCATTTCTTTTGTGAGGATGACCACAATCAATTGCGAGTTTTGAAGGCCCTTCTACTTTGTTTTGAAGCAGCTTCTGGTCTGAAAGTGAACCTGGAAAAATCAGAGATGGTGCCT
>QEOT01003301.1:173759-240614 GCA_003123785.1 Pterocarya stenoptera
CCTTGTATCTTTGGTCCCTACTTAGTTTAGGGCTTTGTTTGTACTGAACTTGGCTTTTGCCTATTCTTTTATTAATATACTTTTACTTATCAATAAAAAAAAAAAAAGTGTATTGTGCAAAAGGGATGGAGAAATCTATCAATCACCTTTTCCTTCACTGCGAAGTTACAAGATTTTTGTGGAATGAAGTCTTGAGCTGGATAGGATTACATTGGGTTATGCCTAGGGAAGTGGTGGATTTATTGGTAGGGTGGAAGGGTGTAAAGGGCTGCAAGAAGGCGTTGAGTGTTTGGAAAATGATTCCTCCTTGTCTTATGTGGTGTATTTGGCTTGAAAGAAATGGAAGATGCTTCGAAGATAGAGAACGTTCTTTGGGAGATCTTAGGGTTTTTTTCTTGTGTACTTTGAGTTATTGGGCTAAAGCTTTTGTAATGGCGGATAATTTTCTGCATCTGTTTTAGCTTTATGTTGGTTGTTTTCTTTTTTGTTTTTGGAAGTTGTAGGTATTTCCTTTGTATACGTCTTGTGTACTTGGGCTTATGCCTATTTCTTTGAATAAAATTTATTACTTATCCAAAAAAAAAAAAGAGAGAACCATAACTAATTGACAAGAAATATAATGAGAAGGGTAGGACCATGTATTCTGCTATAGCATATACCATTGTATAGCAGGATACCATGTTATAGTAGAATAAATTGCAGAATTTTTCTTCGTATATGTCACTGCAGTATTTCAAATAGCATAAACGTTGGTAGATATATATATATATATATATTGTAAATCTTTGAGATTTAACTCTTGACATTTGGCATTTTCCATGCATCACCCTAGGATATTTTTTTTGGGAAGCCTAATTATTTGTGATTAATGCACTATGAATAATTAAACCTATGTCCAACATGTTACAACAATTATCATCAACAAGCTTCCCAGCCCATGTCACTTCCTCCACCATATAAGTATTTTGAGTTTGACATAGTTCTCATCACATTTGGCATCAACTCCCAACATGAATAGCCAAACTTGGGAATAGGTGTATGAAATGAAGGGGGAAAAGAACCTGGACGTCAGCTTTTATTTGGCCAGCAGGTTAATCTAATTGATCCTTATTTGCATCAGGTTGCCCTTTGGAGTAATTTCCTAGCTAGTAGCTAGGAATTAAATAAATGTTTTCTATTGGCTAATACAGTTAAGTATATGACAATTTTTTCAAGTGGATTTTAGGACACCATGCTTTGTGGATCAAGAGGGGAATATTGATGTATTCCAGAATAGAGATTGTCTTAGTGAATCAGCATTACTGCAACATGTGAGAGCTGTAGTATTCACCAACATGTGTATACTGCTGTGTTGGTCTCTATGATTATGCACGTAAAATTTTAAATATAAATAGCATTTTTCAAAAAATAAAAAAAACAGAAACAAGAATATGGCAGAATACTTATATTTATATAAAGGGTAGTGATAGAGTTACTACCCTATTACTACTTATCTACTATCCCAGTTTATTTCAAATCTTTTTATCATTTTCTTTTAAGTATTTTTTAAACATCCTTAATTATTAAGAAAAAATTTAAAAAATATAGAACTTTACTAATACTCACTTCTTTAATCATTAAGTAAAAAAAAAAAAAAAATACAAATAGAATAGTAGATAAGTAGTAGTAGTGTAGTAATCCTCTCATTATTCTTATATAAATTCCATCTTGCTGTAAACTCAAGTTCCCTTGACTGAAGAATAAGCATTAAGCAGCCCCTCCTTTCTATTTCCCCCGTTCACATGCCTGATAGGATTTTAAGCACACAGACGAGTGCTGAATTTTCTTTTTTAACAATGCTAGATTGCATCATATAGAAACTTGTAACACCAGTGGATAACTTCCCTCGCTCTGATCAGATGTAAAAGCAATGGCTTCTTTCGACATCAGCCATAGCTACTGCTACAGAATCATATTTAATTTTTTGGGCCAACGTCCTTAATTTCCTTTGATGTGATATATCTTCAATGCTCCCACGTCAAGAAATCCCAAAAGTCTAAAGTTCATACAGGAAATTCAATAGAACAATCTTAATGGGTTGTTTAATTTAAGTGGAAGGACTTCAATTCAAAACCGTGTAAATGGTATTGCAAGTTGGCTTAATTAGCAAGAAACTTCCCACGCAACTTCATTTAAATTTGTACTTGGAAGAAGATAATTAAAACAGATTTGGGTGTCGACAAAGAGCTTTCTCAAAAGAATTAAGGTGCATGAGGGAAACTAGGAAGTCATCAAGTTTAGGGGGTGGAGGGCCAAAATTATTATAAAAAAAAAAAAAGGGAGGCAAAAAACTAGTTAAATGGTTATTTGTTTGGATTTGTAGATTCATGATCAAAGTGATCTTGCCTTGGAATAAAAAGTTTGGTTCCTTTTAATTAGTTCCATAATTTGGGTTAAAAAGTAAACTAGTAGTTGTGGTTTGCCTCTAAGACAAATTAGACCCTAAGTTTTAATTTTTTGAACTTTTTACTACTTACCTTTCCAACTTTTATCAAGTTAATGAGACGAAGTAAACTACTTATCGTTTGCTTTACGTTGAAGGCATTTAAGTCAACCGTATAAATGGGTGCAAGTTGGCTTACTTTTAGGGGCGGAATTTAGTTCGTCCCTATATATTTTCGTCCCTAAAAGTTAAATTTGTTGCAGTGAATGCATGTTTGTGCTTCAATTGATATTATTAGTGTGCAAAGTTTGAAACGTGCTGGAGTAAGTACTTGACGTGATAAATGACGTTTAATCCTCACGTATCAGGAAATCCCAAAAAGTCTAAAATTCATACAGGAAATTCATTAGACCATTAATCCTAATAGGTGTTCCATGATCTGGCCGTTTGTTTTACAAAGACTTAAGTTCAAAACCGCTAATATTCAATTGACTTTAGACTTTTGGGATATCTTAAGATGAGAGGCTGAGAGCATTGGCATGCAGGTAACGTTGTTGCCAACTGCGCGCTCAAGAAGTTGCCGAGAAGTTTGACCCACTTCTCTATTACTATTTATTTGCAATAAGTACCCTATAATTGGACCTCTTGGTGAATACTAATCTCGCATACAGATCAGAGGATGAGCACTTCTTCTTCCATGGCCTTTCAATTAGGAGCGTCTTCCTCTCTCTCATTCTCTTCTTCTTCCATTTGTAGATGGACTCACGATGTATTCTTGAGTTTTAGAGGTGAGGATGTTCGAAAAAACTTTATTTCTCATCTATACCATGCTTTGCATCAAAGGGGAATCAATACTTACATAGACAACAATCTCGAAAGAGGAGAGGAAATATCATTAGAACTTTTCAAAGCAATTGAAGGATCAATGATTTCCATCATTGTACTCTCTAAGAAGTATGCAGAGTCCCGATGGTGTTTAGATGAGCTATTGAAGATCCTTGAGTGTAAAGAAACTGTAAAACAAATTATTCTACCCGTCTTCTACGATGTAGATCCGTCAGAGGTACGACATCAAAAATGGAGTTTTGGAGAAGCATTCACCAAACTTAGATATAAGTTCAAGGATGAAGCAAAGGTCACAAAGTGGGAGGTAGCTTTGGAAAAAGTAGCCAATTTGTCCGGACTCGAATTAGGGGACAGGTACTTCTATGAGCTGTGCTTATATATATGTTTATATATGATGTTAAGGAGAAGTTTATGGGGAAAATTTAGACAAGTCCTGGATCTGAGAGTTTGCAAATCTATGAAGATCATATGGTGCCATGCAAAACTATTTGATATTTATTAGTTTTTTGGGCATTGAGTTTTATGCATACCATACTTAAATTAGAAATCTTTTCTTACTGAGGGATTTAATATCATACTACCACATTAATTTCGCATGAAGTTTATAGGAGAAACATAATAGAAGAATGTGAAAAAATACAAATTGAAATCTTCTCAAAATTAAGGGAGGGAAAAATTCAAGAATAGAACAAAAAAGTAGTTAAAATGTTTAATAATTCATATAAAGAATGAAAAATGTAAGTCAGAGAAGAGCACAAGGAAGAAGAAAGTTTATCTTTGACATGGTAATCTACTAATGTCATTTTGCAATGGAGAGAAAAAGAAAATAACGATATTGTTACTAAATCATCTTTATGTGTGTATTTATGTGAAAGTCTTAACTCTTTAAATTTCTTTTGTTTTTTGTATTGATAGGAATGAATCAGAGTTTATTCAGGATATTATTAAATGGGTGGATTCAATAATGGTAAATCGTACATTTCTTAAGGTTGCTAAGTATCCCGTTGGAATAGAGTCTCGTGTACGAGACATTTATCAACATTTAAATATGGGAAGGAATGATATTATCTGCATGGTAGGGATATTTGGAATCGGTGGAATTGGTAAGACAACTATTTCAAAAGAGGTCTATAACAGGATTTCTTATCAATTTGAAGGAAGTTGTTTCTTGAAAGACATTAGAGAAACTTCAAAAGCAGGAGGTTTGATCCAGCTACAAAAGACACTTCTTTATGAGATTTTGGGAATAAGTTTGGAATGTCATGATACTGAAAAAGGCATCAATGTAATTAGGCATAGACTTCGCTTTAAAAGAGTTCTCCTAGTTCTTGATGATGTGGATGACTTGGTTCAACTAGAAACATTGGCCGGAGCTCGTGATTGGTTTGGTTCAGGAAGTAGAATCATTATAACAACAAGAGATCAACATTTATTAAATATATCTAAAGTTGATTCAAAATATGAAGTAAAGAGATTGGACCATAATGAAGCTCTTGAGCTCTTTAGTTGGCATGCTTTTGAGGAAGACAAACCTATTGAAGATTATGTGGAACTCTCTAAGCAAGTAATGCAATATGCTGAGGGCCTTCCACTAGTTTTAACAGTGCTAGGCTCAGATTTGAGGGGTCAAAATATAAATTATTGGAGAAGCACATTGGATAAATATAAACGAATTCCTAGCAAAAATATTCAAAAAGCACTTTGTATAAGTTACGATGGATTGGATGATAATGAGAAGGAGATTTTCCTTGATATTGCCTTTTTTTTCAATGGACATTGCCTGGATCATGTCGTTAAAATATTAGACAACTGTGGTTTCTCTCCGGAGAATGGTATCAAAAGGCTTATAGATAAATGTCTCATTACAATTACTACTTACAATACATTGTGGATGCACGACTTGCTACAAGACATGGGTAGAGAAATTGTTAGAAAGGAATCACCCAAAGAACCAGGCGCACGTAGCAGATTATGGTCTTATGAAGATATTCACCATGTACTAGAGGAAAATACAGTAAGTTCTTAGATTAAAAACTCTTTCAATTTAACACTTTTTACAGGTGAAATTTACATAAAGTGTTGAATTTATTTTCATAACAAATGGTAAAGAACTGCATATTAAATAAAATATCATATATGTATCGATAGATAATGTGGTCTTACTTTATATTTCCAACCTAAAGTAATGTATTTAACTAATTAGGTGAATCATTTTTTTTTATAAGAAACAGTACTTCCATTAATAAAAGGAGATTACAAAAATTTATCAAATCAAATGACTTGAGAAATAAAGTCCGAAATACAATCTCACCACATAGCAATATTATCCATATTTTTTGCATACCGAGCTAAAGTATGAGCTGCCCTATTTCCTTCTCTAGGAACATAGACAAAACTACATTCAACAAAACATGAGGAAAGTAACTTAATCTCCCTGTATAACAACCCCAATAGAGGTCCTTCCATAGTATTTTGCTCCAAAGCCTCCACCATCAACAAACAATCAGATTCAACTTGAAGTCTTGAGATGCCCATGCTGACACACAATTGAAGACCCCGAAAAATGGCTTTTAACTCAACAGCTTCTAGTTCCTCAACTTCACTCTCAATCTTGGAAGCAGCCATAAGCACCTTGCCTTGATCATCTCTCAAAATACAGCTAATACCAAATTTGCACAACTCTCCAAAAACAGCTCCATCAACATTAAGTTTTAGCAATCTTGGTGGACGAGTTTTCCAACAAAAGTGTTGTTTTACTTGAACCCTTGACATCAATCTAACTAGTTTATAGTTTCTAATCAAACTCAAAGCATTATCAGCAACCTTCCTTGGACGTAATAGCACCTGATCATGCACCATTTGATTACGTCTATACCAGAAGCTCCAAGCTAAAGTAAGAAAATAGATAATTTTTCACTTTGTATCCCCTCACACAGATTCAAAGCTATCTCACAGATTTTCATTTTGGTGTCAAAATGCAAGTCAGGCAACAACTCTTTCCACAAACACAATAAATTATCACAAGTAAGAAATGCATGATTCAGATCTTCACACAGGAAACTACAAAAATTGCAAACTGGATCCATGAGCACATGTTTCTTCATTAAGTATTGTTTTGTGGGAAGACCTTCTTTACAAGCTAGGCACTTGCATCCTCCATAGGTGCTTCCATAACACTTTCAAAGAACTTGTTGTTGATGCCTCCGCAAGCTGATATCCCACCACATTCAGATTGAAGAGAGATCTAAATTTGTGAACATTCCAACTTCCTGTATCAACATCCATAAGAGTAGCCACTACCTCTTCTTGTACATCATCTAAGCCATGAAAGCCTTCAAAAAATAAATCCCTATGACCTGGAGTCCACTGGTCAGACCATATTTTTGCAGTTCTTTCATCCCCAATTTGCCATCTACACCCTCCAATCACCCATTTATTAGCTTCCTAAATTCCCCTCAAAGTGTAAAAAGGGTAGTTGCCTAAAACAACTTGCTCAAAAGTTGTATTTGGGAAATATTGTGCCTTTAATAATCTAAAGACTATGGAGCTTTCGTCGTGCAGCAGACGCCATCTCTACTTAGCTAATAGAGCTAAGTTAAAGAGCCTCAGATCTTTGAATCCCATTCCCCCATAAGCTTTTTTCTCACACATTTTTGCCCAACTCAACCAATGATTCTTCCTTTCACACCCTTTTGGCCCCACTAGAATTTGGCCATTAAGCTCTCCAAATCATAACACAATGTAGAAGGTAATAAAAAACAACTCATCAAATAAGTTGGTATTGACTGAGCTACAGCTTCAAAAGCACTTCTTTCCCCCCTTGTGAAAGCAATTGTTCTTTCCAACTTTGGAGTTTTTGCCACACTCTTTGCTTAATAGAATAGAAAGCCCGATGTCTCGACCTCCCCACCATAGGAGGAAGTCCTAAATACTTTTCATACTTCTATATCTCACTATTACTCCACAACTGTTTAATCTCATTTTTAACCTCGCTTCTGACATTGCTGCTGAAAACCATAACTGTCTTCTTCTCATTGATTTTCTGACTCGAGACAGATTCAAAGAAATCCAAAACAGCCTGTACTCTTCTATTTTCCTCAATCTCACCCTCACAAAAAATAACACAATCATTTGAATTAGGTGAATCAATAAATCATCATACTTAAATGTCCTTCATCCAACGTCTTTAAAGACATATAATCATCCCTTTTCAAAGATAAGAAAGATGTTTTTTAATCATGAGTATATTGCCTTGTCTTATATGAATAAATAGTTAATAATGACAAGTAAATCTAAAAAAAGACAAATTTTGAAGGTGATTAAATTCTTTTGGAGAATAATGAATATTATAGTTTTAATATTATAATTTTAATATGTGCTTATAAACAAAGACTTTAATGATTTGATTTTACTTTCACTCTTATGAATTGTCTCATTAGGGAACAAACAATGTTGAGGGGATAAAAGTGATTCTACCTGAGGGTCATAATCATGAAATGATACGCTTGAGTCCGAAAGCGTTTGCGAAGATGAAAAGACTCAGATTTTTTATAAGCCGTGGTGCATGCTTTTCTGGAAGAGTACTTAGTTATCTTTCTAATGAGTTAAGAGTACTTGATTGGTCAAACTGTCCTTTACAATCCTTGCCATCCAATTTTCGTGGAGAGAAGCTTGTTGTTTTTAAAATGTATGAAGGCCGCATCAAGGAGATCATTAGTGGGAAATTTAAGGTACAATTATTACTTTTAATATTTCCTTTCTTTAAACCTATGTGATCATGTGAACTTTCTCAGGATTAATATACATATTTGTTGTTTTTCAACAGAGCTTGACGGTAATGGAATTTTCTGAGTGTAACTTCTTAACCAAAATCCCAGATCTTTCGAGTTGCTCAAATTTAAAGGAATTGGAAATTGTGACGTGTGAAAATTTAGTTGAAGTTCATGATTCTGTTGGATTCCTGGATAAGCTTGTTGGTTTGGGACTTTATGGATGCCCTAACCTAAAGAGTTTTCCAAGGCGTCTCAAGTTGAGATCTTTAAGATATATTGCACTTTTTAATTGCTCAAAACTTCAAAACTTTCCACAAATTGAGTGTAAAATGGAACTTTTAAGTTCCATTAATTTGAAGTGCACTCTAATAAAAGAATGGCCTTCATCCAATATTGGGTGCCTCACTCTTGCGCTTAATTCATTATCTCTGAAACAATGCGTTCATCAGTTGCAAAATCAAAAGGAGCTTTGTCTCAGTGACTACTCTATAATGCTTGAAGAAGATGAACGGGATTCATCCTTTAATGGATGCTTCACTGGGATTGAACATTTATCTATAGAAGACAGCATAGACCTCTTGGTGCTTCTCCCAATCAGTATTCCTAACTTGCAAGATCTAAAGAGGCTCTCTCTCGTTAATTCTACAAATCTTGCAATAGATGAAACACATTCATCCACTGGGCTTAAAGAGTTAGATCTATCTGGAAGTTTTATGGTCAGCCTTCCTCCAATCATCGAAAGGTTTGCTGAATTGAGGATTCTCAAATTGCGAAAATGCTACAACCTTCAAGAAATTCTACATCTTCCACCAAATATACAAGAGTTAGATGCTAGTGAGTGTTGCTCCTTGGAAAGATTCCCAGAAGTATCAACAAAATTTCCATTCTATACATGTAGCTTGCGAGAGCTAAGATGGATTGATTTGTCCTATTGCCATAAATTGGATGCAAATATAGGGAGTCAAGTGCCAAATCCTTCGTTTGTTGAGGTATGTCTGTATTTCTCTCTGTGTTTTTTTTTTTGTAGGTGTTTGTGTTTGCAGATTGCCTTTTGCTTATATATGAAAATATGTGATATATGTTTAACAGGAACATATTCAGGAGCATTCACGTGGTATTATATTTCCAGGGAATAAGATTCCAAATTGGTTTAGCCATACTAAGGAGACTTCAAATAGTCATTCTTGTGAATTGGATATTAGTGGGCCCTTGTATTTGGATAAAATCGTAGGAATTGTTTTATGTGTTGTTCTTGGAAAAGACTCGGATGAGTCATATGGAGTGTCGACTGATATTTGTGTTTCTATAAACGGTAACAAGCTTGTAGAAACAGATTTTTGCATATATGATGTCTGGGATGCTGGAGACTGGGATGATGGAGACTTGGATCATGTATATCTAAACTACTCATTTCCAGAATCTATCGAGCAATGGCTATGGTACCCAACAGGAGACAATCTAAGGTTTATATTTGAGAGCAAACGAGGACATATCTTTAAAAGTTTTGGAGTCCACATAATCTATAAGCATGAAGAGAATGAGAGCTTAACAGTTGGGGAGTGCTTAGTAGATTCATCGAATGGTATCCAACTTTCTAAGAGATGTCGAGATGATGAAGACTACAACTTGGAATTCAACGGGTATCTACAACACAAGAGACGCTCTCAAAACTTGGGCAATTCAAATGCAACACAGTTAGGCTCGCCACAATCGTATTCTTGCCAGCCATCTCACGCACAAATCACACCATCTTTTTTGTTCGATTGGAGTGAGTACCTCAGCGAGCTTGTTCCATGTCCGGGCTTTCAGCAACAACAAGATCTCTACTTCAAAGGAGTCTTGTCACTAACCAATTATCCTTCAACTCTAGAGCAAACACCCAAGTTAAACTATGCTACTGGGAATTATAATGGCCTAAATCGAATTGGACATGAGGGTGGTTTTGAGGCAATTGATTTTGGATCCACAAGTGGAGCTCAAACAAACAACAGGTCAGAAGCTTCGTCATCTATGAGTTCATTTATGGAGGCTATTTGGGAACAGGATAGTGAGATGCCGGCAGAACTTCCAGATATTTTAGATGCATCTTTTGATTACTAGGTACTATAATATGGTTCAGTTACACCAGTAGAAAATAATAATAGCAGAATTCATAATTTCAATGTGTGGTTTCTCGAGTCTCGTTTGGAATTCTTATTACCTCTTTCTTCGCATCAGTTCTCCAAGAACGATCAGCTTGCAGGTATGCTTGTTTTGGTCTCTCTTCTGTTTTAGTAGACTTGTTAATGGAATGATGAGTTTTTCGGTTAATCTGTAAAAGCTTTGCAGGTGATTTCTACTTCTCAGTCGGCTGAAGGAGTTGAATTTGAGGTTAGAATTTAATCAGTTTTTCTTTCTTCGTGTTTGATGCAGTTTGTTTCTAAACAAAAATGACTTCTTTACTTTTTATATCTTTATTGTATTTGTGAGCTCTTTTTGTTTGTTTGATATAGTTTTAGAATGTGCAAGTTTTATGTACTTATTTTAAAAAAAAAGTAGGATCCAGTATTAAAAAAGCAAGTTTTTTCATATGGGTATCAAATTTGATATTTTTTCAAAAAGAGTACCACAACTTAAGATTTATAAATTATATTTCTTCCACAAAATGCATGTGAATTATAAGGAATCATATGTCAAATCTTTCATAAAGACATCTAATGATAACATTACAATATTGGATGGTACATTAATATGGTAGCATGTAATGTACTAAAATTAAGATATTTATAATTTCACATAGAATTATTTATAAAAGAAAACCTAATAGACATTATCAAACCAAACAAGTTTTCACACTTTTTTCATAATGTGATCCATTTTTTAATAAATTGCTTATGCAAAATTTTCATATTTAAAACTTGTACAAATTATTAATCTATCCAAATACTCAATGTCAACATCAATGTCACTCAGGCCCAACATTAAATATTTGAGAATTGCAGCAGTTATAAAAAGACCACACAAAAATAAACTTACAAACTGATATGATTTTATATGGTACGTTAGATATATTTTACAATAAAAATAATTTTACAATCTAACATTTAATATGAAAGCATTACTTCAAATGAAATTAAAATGATCTCTCACTCTCCGCACACAGTGACAGAGAATCTATAACACGATTCAAGATTTTGGTCATGGTTTTGGACACTACAAATAAAGCCTTATATCCATCTTTCAAAATTAGCTTGCATCTTTATGCCCTTTTTGTTTTTACATTGCCCTATTTTAAGCCCCACAAACTTTGTGTATGATGGGCTAATATGTTATACAAATTTCTATACTTTGCAATGAAAACTGATGTTTAAGACCTAATTTAGCCCTGCCAATGAAACTTCCAGATCAAGTGGAGATCAAGGACTATGAGGAGCCAAAAGGTAGATTGGGAGCTAGAGCTTCGACTTGGTATCAAGCATGGATTTTGAGCATTAAATAGATTGTAAGCTTTTCACACTGATCGTTTACTTATAGCCATTAATTTGTTTCTTGGAGGGTGATTTATAGTTAGATCAACCGGAATTTAAAATTAAATTTTCATCTAAACACAGCTTGCATATATGTTGCATCCCAAATAGTTTTAATTTACTTTAAATAAAATGAAAAGATGTGGGGATTTCAGGTGATGGGTACAGATGGCACAAGTATGGACAGACAATGGTGAAGGGAAATAAGCAGTACGATAGGTGAAGGGAAATACGCTCCTGAGAGTCTAAGACACATTTGGAAGATTGATGTTCTTTTCCTTCCACTGAAGTCTAGAACTATACAGGATCCATACGAAGCAATACATGATTCATTCGGAACGAACCTGTTTTCTATCCTAAATTAATGCCCCTAATTTCTACTTTCTTTTGGGCCACATTATGCTACATGTTGTCTTTTTAGATATAGAGATATATACATCTGAACTTTTATATATGTGAATAATGCATATTATGGGAAACCTATCCTTGATGGTAGCTTCATTTAAAGCTCTATAATCGATACAAAATCTCCATGTGCCATCCTTCTTTCTCACCAATAAGACCGGTGAAGAAAAAGGACTAGTGCTAGGCCTTCTCAAGCCTCCTTTCAACATGTCTTCAACTTGCCTCTCAATTCTTCTTTTTGAAAGTGGGCATACCGGTATGGTGGAACATTAACCGGTTTGCTCTCATCTACTAATGCAAGTCGGTGATCAAAGGGTATCGCAAAGTGTTCGGCATCTCTAGGATCCCCCAATGGTCTCTCAAGACCTCTTGGACCTCCACGGGCAGCAAGGATGAGTCATTCTTCTTGCCCCCATCTTCACTCTTTTCCACTTCAGAAAGTGCCTCTTGATTAGCTAGAATAATGGCAAAGCAACTAGCTCCACCCTTGCAAAGTTTCTCAAACATCACATCCTCACAAGACTTCACTTCTTGGATGTCAAAACTGTCCACAACTTCTTCTTGGACCCAATCTGAAATTCCATAGTCATCTTGTCATAGTCATTCACAACTTTGCGAATGCCTCTCAATCAAGCATTACCCAAGACAACATCTAGTCTCACAAGAGATAGGACATGCAAATTCGCCACAATCCTCACCCCTTGTACATTCATCTTGACCTCTCTCACAAGGCCATCACATCTAAGCTTATCTCCATTAGCAATCTTCACTTCAAATGGTTCAATAGTGCTCAGCTTCAATCCAACCTTGGTGACAATGTTGGAATTGATAAAATTGTGGGTTGAGCCACTATTAACCAATAAGGTAACCTCAAATTTCCCTATCCATGCCATGACCCTTATAGAAGTGGGCTTTTGGACCCCGGACATGGCATTGAGAGACAACTCGGCATCCTCATCTTCATCACTAGGTTCGGCCTCCTCATGTTCGGACTCATGGTGTGATTCTTCATCTTGTTCTTCATCTTCAATCATTACAAAGGCTTTACCCGACTTACATGAGTGCTCTCTACTTCACTTATCTCCACATTTGAAGCACAAGTCTTTCTTGATTCTATCTTGGACTTATTCTCTAGAAAGTTTCTTAACCTCATATGGATTAGACTTAGAAACCTCATTCTCTTCTCTACTTTTTCAAGGTGGTTTGGTTTGCAACGTTTGCGAGGCTTTACTCCCCACATCCTTGAAAAATCTTCTCTCCATGGTAGAACTCTTCTCAAGGATTTCGGCCATCCTCATAACTTCTTGAATTCTTATAGGTTGCTTCAATTTTATCTCCTTGGTTATCCAAGGCTTCAAACCATCAATGAATATACCCACAGGTGCCTCTTTGGACCATCCTCTCACAAGTGTTTGCAATTGCCGAAATTCCTTAATGTAGTGGTGGACTTTTCCTTCTTGTTTCAATTTAGCCAATTGCACATGATGATTAATGGTGGGCGAAGGGCCAAAATTGTAGCAAAAATTCCTTCTCAAAAGCGGTCCACCCCAATCTTTTCTCATCTTTCTCATATTGATCTCTAATCCATCTCTACCACTTGTTAGCTTTTCCCTCCAAGTAAAAACATACCGTAGATACTCTCTCCCTTCTCGGCACCTCATAAGTGTGGAAGTAGTGATCAACCTTGTCAAGCCATTCATATGGATCCCCCCATTAAACTTAGGGAAGTCCACCTTAGGCCTCTTGGGTCCCCGGTCATAAGCCCGATTTCCTCTTCTATCTTCATGGAACTCATCATCATGTCTTCTTCCATGTTACCTTCTATCACGGTCATAATTATGGTGTCTTCTCTCAAATTGGTTCTCATAGCCGAATGCTAGCATCTCTTAGTTACATGCAGAGATTGATGCCATTACTGCGACTCAGGTCACTATGTTAGGGGCCTCGGTCAAATCCCTAAATACTAGGATCTCCACGCCAAGGGCGACCTTGTGATGACCGAACCTCTGTTCCTCTCTTGCTTGATTCTTGAACAATAATGGCAAAGATGGCAATTTGGACAAGATGAGGTTAGTGTTTAGGTTAGGATGAGTGTATGGGATGTTGGAAAAAATGGCTAAGTGTTTGGATGACTAGGCTTGCATGGGGTGCACGGCAATGGTGACTTGCATGGATGGCGTCACTTTGGTGATTAGGGTTAGGGTTTGGATGAGGTGGCTAGGGTTTGAGATGGAAGATGGATTAGGGTTGTGGAGTGGGCGGCACTAGCTTGGCCGAATAGGGGTTGGAGAGCTTTTAGGAAGTTTTTCTAAAAACAAGGGATTTGATTGTGGATAAGGGTGTGGCCGGCCAAGAGAAATGAATTGGTCAACTAGGGTTTCCATACTTGGAAACCCTATTATGGCAAGTGGGTTGGTCTACCAAGGCACTCCCAATATGGAAGGAGTTGGCCGAAATTCACTTGGAGGCCAATAAGGGAAGTGTGGTTCGGCTAGGGCAACAAGTGTTGAGTCAACAATTTATAGAAAGTTGACAAACACTAGGGTTGGCCGAAATTATGAGATGGATGGATTGAAAGACAAAAATATGGATGAACACCAAGAACACAAGATGAACACTCAAGAACAAATGATGAACTTGAATGAACAATGAAAGTAATTCAACAATGGATTCACAATGTGCACCAAGATTGAATAAACCTCATATATTGATAAAAGTAACAAACATAAAGATGATCAATTTGGATTCAATGAATTGCACCAAGTTAATAAACAAGATAAATGGATTACTCCAATTCAATGAATTGCATGGAGTAATCCTCTCTTTGGGATTCAATGAATTGCACCCAAAAGAGCCCAAGTGCCTAGCACCGAAATGATCTCTCAACAATGTCCTCACTCTAGTCAATTTACCAAAAGATGTGAAAGAAATGACTAAGGATTCTATTTATAAATGTTACAACTTGGAAACCTCCAAAAGGTCCATTTGCAATAAAATAAATAAAATAAATAAATAAGAATAGTAGTATGGACCACATGGCCGTGGCATGCATGAGCCAATGGTTAGGCTAGGATGGTGCATGGTGGTCTTCAGTCTGGTCCATGACTAAGTGGCTCTGCATGGCTAGCTGTGATGTATGGCATGGTGGTATGCATGGGCTGGCTGGTGGGCATGGCATGGTGCCATGTTCGGCCTGTTGATGGTGGCTAGCCATGTAAGACTGTTGCAAGGCATGGGCTGGAGCCATGCGTTGGATGGCATGCCTGGTGGGCATGCCACTGGCCTGCTCTACATGGCACCGGCTGGAGCCGTGCGCTGGATGGCATGTCTGGTGGGCATGCCACTGGCCTGCTCTGCATGGCACGAGCTGGGCCCGTGCACTGGGCATGCCTGGAGGGCATGCCACTAACCTCGCTGGCGTGCGGTAGGAGGGTCATGCGGCTGGGTGCATGGCCGGCTGCAGGTGCATGGACGCACGTATGGGCGTGTGCAGGCTGGGCATGCGGTTGGCTGTGTGCTTGGACGTGCGCATGGCCATGCGGCCAAGGTGGGGGCGCAGGGCCACGCGGCCTGCGTGGGTGTGCAGGGCCACGCATCGCATGGGCATCTGCATGCCTAGCCGTGCGCTGGGCTACGCATGGCCACTAACCTCGATGTGTTCGAGGCGTGGCGCGCGCATGTGCATGCACATCGCCTGCATGCTAGGCGCCCCATGCGTGTCAAGGCACAGGCCAAAGCATGCATGTGGCCACTCCATGGGCATGCAGGGCGCCCCGTGTGTGATAAGACACGAGCCAAGGCATGCTCGTGACATGATCAAGGGGCATGTCCCGGACATGGCTGGGACATGTGCCGTGGTTTTAAAGGCTACTTTACGTGGGGGTCTAACACACTATCATTACTCGACTGACACAAATAGAGATACGCTTAGCTGCAGTCGAGGATGTGTGCAGAGAATTGGAATCTTAGTAGTTTCTATCTTTTGTAAATTTGATCTAATTATGAATTAAATCTTTTTTGTATTTTCTGAATTAATTATTGATTTATATTATTCCTACTATTTAATTGATAAATTTTATATAAATTATTTATTAATATAAGAATAATTTTACTTTTTATCCCTAGTACACACCACAAACTTTACCTATTTTATTTTATTTTTTTATTTTTTTATTTTTCCTATAACAAGTATGTGGTGTATGGATGATAAGTAGAACAACTCAATTAGTTTAACAAGAATAAAATAAAATAAAAATAAAAAAAAAAATAATTTCCGTTCGAATATTGATTAACTTACCATTCGAACGTTATAGTAATATGTTCGAATGGTAACTCAATGTCTCGCCAAAATGTATTGACTTAACTTGCCAATTTATTGTTCAATCATAAATAATATATGTTCGAACAGTTTAACCTTAGATTTTGAATGCATTTGTATGTTGTTCGAACGTTAAGTCAATGTCCCATTAAATTTTTTCACTTAACGCGCCAAATTATTGTTCTACCATATATAATTTCCATTCGAATATGTTTTTTTTTTTTTAACATTTTTTGTGGATGTTCGAACGGTTATCTTATTAGAGACAAAGTTTCTCGTTCCAAAATATACCATTCAAACGGTAAACACATTCCGTTGTGCTTTAGGAACGAAATTTGAAATTTGTCCCTACATCTCATTTTCTAGAACGATTTTCATTTTGTTCTAAACAAAAATCGTCCCAATAGCTCTTTTTGGTTCATGTAGTGAATAGACGAAAAGGTTATTATAAGATATTCCTTGATTATATCTTAAATGACGTGGACATTCTATAAAAAAGATATCAAGACATTAAAATTACACGTATAAGTATTAATGGTTAATAACATGACATATATTTATGATCATAGGATGAGATCAGTACCACGCGCCCTTTTTTTTTTTTTTTTGAGACTATCTAATAATTACTCATAGCAGATGGGGTTATCTTTTAAAGCAAAACATCACTTGAAATGAGCAATAATATTGGAGAGAAATTTAGTTTCCATGGATCAAATATTCAAAAATATTTAAGTCGCGCGGTTAATTAGGTATTGATCAAAAGATCACGTTGTGGGTTTCCAAGAATACTAAGATCAGACCAAATACACGAATTAAATAAAAACTCAGGAATTCTTTCTATATTTAACCTGTGTTTCGGTGCTCATGTAGAGTCGTCTAATCTAATTTTTAAGGTTTTTTTTTTATTATTATTTATTTATATATATATATATATCTGTAAGCTTGATAACGGTTGATTTTGGGTTTGGCTTCGGTTATTTGTTAACTACTTTCTTCAGATTCTAACCTCAATTTTGAGAAGGCGGAAGAAAGTTAGATCTAGGTGCTTGTCGGAGTTGAAGTCAAGTCGGAACCGTACGTAGTTCTGAAAACTAACATAAAATAATTGACATTCAACGTTTGCACCCGAATATAGTCTGATCAGCCAACACGCTTGGCATACCATATTCCGGTCTCGGCTGTCGAAGGTCCAGTCTTTTTATTCCCAAAGTCGTGTGCTATCTTCATCAAAGTGGAAACATCGTGAAACAACGTTATGCATGCAGCAAACAACAGTTACGATGAAACCACAGCGAACATCATGATCATGAGAAGAGCGTCCAAAATTAAGAAGAAAGAAAACACAAGTATGAGGTAATTGTAGTTGGAATCTTGTGATCATGTTCGGGTATCACGAAGAAGTGATAATATATCTAATAAAGAATGCGTCGAACAAAAGTCGTACATAAGATTATGGATCAACACATAATCAATACATAATCCCAAACATAATTCGATCGAACAAAAGTGAAAAGATCACCGACAGACAGAAATTTATTATAACTACAATAAAAGCAAACCTTATTATATCTCAACCTTTACTCACACACACATACGTATATAGAAAATGAATGACATGCAAGGAGTGTCAATGTAATCATCCTGAACATCAACTAGCCGGCATGTTTGGCTCACTTGCATATTCCTCGTCTGTCGAGTTTGCCAACTTTGACGTCAAAGTTGACGAGTTTGCTGCAATCCCATTTGTGCCAAAGTGTGCCGACACCGAAGAATACGCTATCTTCGTGAGAGTGGAAACATCTTTGAACAATGTGATGCAGCAAACAGCAGTTATGGCGAGAATCGCACCAACCAGCATTGCAAAGCTAAAAGTGAAGCAAAGAACGAGGAAACAAAATACCAGTATGCGGTCATTGGTATTGTTCAATCGGTGTAATATTGGGATATCATTAAGAAATGATATTCCATCTATTATTGAATGGAACAGTAAAATGTAAAGACTCGGAAGATGTAAGAGGACTTCGATTACAACAAATTCTCGGACGAAAAATACTGCAACCTCCCGAGCTTTAACGGCCATATATTAATTACTTCCTCGTAGAGCTATTTTCTGGAGATGAGAGGGAGAGGGAGAGTTTGATAATTATGTTGTTCGAGATAATTCAACACTGAGGGTTTTAATTAGTATCAATTCTAGATCTTATAGACGCATTTCCCGATAAAAGTTCACATATTTTCCTCCGAATGATCCAAATGTATGTTAGTCAGAAATGACAAACAAATAGACAACCCAACGATGATATAAATCATAATCAAGTATGGGAAAGGTTACTGTATTGATCGTTTGGCTTTGACTATTTTTTTTCCCTTCTAAAATGGTTGTCTGGAATAAAAAAAAGTTCGATAACATCTATGCATATATAAAACTGCTCTCTTTTGTCTAACTCCTATAACGTTAACTTAGGATCAATCAAGTTTAAGACAACCCAACGATGATATAGATAATCATGTCTGGAATAAACGTCGCACACAGGCGTCACATGAAAATCATATATTCAAGTTGTTAATTACCTGTCCCATTTGCATTAAGATCAAACTGGTTCATATATTCAAGTGAAGCTGTAATGTGTGGCGGCTGAAGGTGGCCGAGGCCGGCTGGATGGCGTATTCGAATAATATCAAGCTGTAGTTTCAAGTCCAAACAGTCTCTTGATTTTTGCACGATTTTCTTTTTCCTGATCATTGGGTTTTCATTTAAGTTCTTTTGCTCCAAGAGTTCAACAATTTTAATAACTAGGTTCTTGCATCCGATTTTTGTAAAGTAATCTATGGGATGTTAAGTTGTTAACTTCAGGCTGGGGTGGACTCAACCAAACTATGCCAGGCCACGCACTAATTAGTTGACCTATATATATGTCCACGGATGCAAATTCTGTGTTCGGATTCCAGTTGTACTTTGAAAGACTGCATGGCCGGCCCCCAGCCCCCACGCCTCGACAAGGACCGCGATGTCGAGATGCTGGCTGTTCATGTCATACACCTCTCTCACATTGTGATAATAAAGTTTGTGCTCACACGTGCTCAATAAAAATGTACAGTTAATTCGTAGTAAAAAATAAAAAAGTATTAAATGTAAATAACAGTAGAGAAAAATCTAATACATCTTAACCACAACATTCAAGCCACAAGTCTCCAAACCGTAAGCTAAGAAATTTTTTTACAGTCATGTGGTTATTCAAGATCAAAATTGAAACAAAATAACTTAACAAAGCAGGGAAAAGCCATGATCTTCAATCTTCTGATTGTGCTGGATCTCTAGCTACAAGAAAAATGGCTTTTTGCAGCACTACAAATTCGCCGCAAAAAGCCTGAAAATCGCTGCAAAAATTTTTTTACAGCGTTTTTTGAGTTGTTGCATGTTGGATGCCAAAAAGCGGATATTGCTAATGCTTATTAGCGTTGAATCAACATAAAACGCTGGAAAAAATATTATTTGTAGCATTTTTAAGATCACTGCAAATAAGCATTTAGGCGCTGGGAAAAAGGACTCCACCAAGTGACCTTTTGCGTTGCAAATACATAATAGCGTCGTCAATAAATCGCTACAAAAAAAAAAATCACTGCAAGTAATGGATGAAATGCAGCGTTACAAGCCATCAATGGGAATGAGAAAACTTTTTTGCGTCTGTTATTGTCGCTGCAAAAAGTGTTTGCAACATTCCCATCTCTGTCGCAAATATGCAGAAGGCGCTGGAAAAGGGCCCTTCACCAGGTGACAATTTGCGTTGCAAATACTTGAAAAAATCACTGGCAAAAAGTTTTTCTGACGCTTATATAGCTTTGCAAATAGTAAAATCGCTGCATATGAAAGTATTTCCGACTATTTTCATTTATCGTTGGCAGAATACATCCCAGTGAGTTATTGTCGCTGGAATAATGTTTTGCGGCGATATAGTGTTGCAGCAAATAAGTTTTATTGACAAAAAAATATTTGCAGCGAGGAAAACTCACCTGAAAAGTATTTTCAGAAAATTAAAAAAAAAAATGACTGCCAGCAGAATTTTACTTTGCATATTGGTTTATAGTTCTTTTGACATTCTCAAAAATGATCCCTACTCCTCATATGTCCATATTATGATCTCCTTAACTCAAATGAAAGGACTATAGTATATGCTTAAGAATAAAAAGAACTAAAACCAAAAAATCCAGATAAACCAAGCTTGAGAATGAAAATTGTATAAAATGTCACAAAAATAAATCCCTATCCATAATTGAATCTATTATAGGGGCAAAGCAATCCTGACATACAAAGTCAATCATCTCAAACTAAAAATAGTACAACTTTCCACTCATTTTCAAGTATATGAAGAATGCTTCATTTGTCACCCCCATGTGCAAGCATTACATATGTGATTTCTAAAAGCTTAAACCTAAATACATTAAAAGTTCAATAGCTTCTTTGAAATTGGGAAACACCTGCACCAATATAGCATAAAGAAGGCACAGTTTAACAACTGTTTAGGGAAGTGCTCCTCATTGGCTAACATCCACGGTGAGGAAATCACATCTATGAATCAAGGGATGAGAAAAATATAAAAGAAAAAATTATTATTATTTATCTACTTTTTTGCAAACAGATGGATCATTAGTGAGTTTAACCTCAAGGCTTCCTCCTGGAAACATTCATGGCATTCTATTTAAAAGAGTCCAATCAACAGTACCAATCAATCTATAGAGCAACTTTTTCATAACCAATCTTCCAGGTGGATCTTGGGTACTAAGTGAAAACACTAATCTATCCAATTTTTTTTGGGCACAAAAAAAAAATTACACAATTTTCACAAGTTACAGTGCTCGTGAAGCATCTTTTATTCATATGACGCTTCAACATATATAAGAGGTAGACAAATGCCCAAGTATATGAGAATGATACTTTATTCAGAGGAGAATGTATAATACAATCTGAGTTGTAAACATAATGATCAAAATCTAATAGAAGTCATCCCATAGATTGCCATTTTTTTTTATATGTTGAATAAAACTTTTAAGAACCACCGAAACTCCATTGACATCAGTTGTGTCTACAAACATTTAATGCAAGTAATGCAGGAATATGCATCAAAGTTACCTGCAAAAATTTCATAAAATATGGATTTTTCACCAAAGAAATCATCACAGAAATGATATATGTAGAAGACAATAAAATGTAAAATGCTTATCACCAAAGGATTATAATTCATTATAATCTAGAAAAAAGCATAATGAGCAAACTCCAAAGTACTCAGAAGTCGCAGTATCCATAAGCAGCTTGTGCAAACTCCTGAAGGGAACCTCGTGTGTAAGGATACTTGTTGGAATTAGCTTTGGCTATATGTGGAATTAAAGCAGGTTCATCAATTTCTTGATAATTTCAGACCATGGCTACTGCAAGCAATTAGGTCACAGTATCTACCACAATGGTCTTAGATTCATTTATAAAAAAATATGGAGCATGCTTAATGGCAAATGCAATACTAATAAGCATTTTTTTAATTCATACAATTCAATTTATTAGAAAAGGGATGAATCTTAAATACATAGGATGCCTGTAAAAATGGCTCCCTTGAGAATTAGAATGCAAAATTAAGCTCATAGGAATATTGATGTATAGGTGAAATAATATATAGGAAGCAACTAATTAATGTTAATCTACAGAATAAGCATTTCATAGAGAAACCAAATATAATAGAAACAAGCCAATGCCCAAAGAGTTGAAATTGAAATTTAAGTGAGTGGTTGGCATGAGAAACTACATGCATTACTTCCACAAAAACCATATTTCACTGCTGGCAAATAAATTGTTTATTAAAAAATATTTAAGAAAGCCTTCTATATTTTTATCCTCTCCCCCAAAGTAATTCTTCAGGGGTTCCCTTCCTCTTAAAAAAAGACCAGTGCTTCTAGTCTTGCCCTATTTTCTTTTAGGTTTAAAGCTAAAAGAATATGTTATAGTAGCAAAAGAAACAAAAGAAAGGAATGAACTAACCCTCTTGGCTTTGAGAGCTTGCTCTCTTTTGATAGGTTTTATTCCTAATCCTGTGCATGAAACTAGGACAAAGTTTTTTTTTTTTTTTTGACAGATTTTTTTTTTTTTTTATATTTTGAAAATATGCTTCATAAATAAGTAGAATAAATAAAAAATTCTGCCTTTAGTATTGAATAAACATTAACAAATAAATATTTATTTGTTAATAAACATTAGTATCCTCAACACAGTCCACAGTCCAACATATATAAAATGAATTAGCTGTATTGAGCAACACAATCCACAAATAAATACCAACACAATCCACACGACACCAACACAGTCCACAGTCCAACATATATAAAATGAACATTAGTATTGAGCAACATAGTCCACAAATAAATACCAACACATTCCTTTTAGGATAAACAAAATCCCCCCCACTGACATGAATGCTTTTGTTTTAGCATCCCAGAACGAACAACTTCTTCATTAACTTTTGGTATTAACAATCTGATGCAACTGATGAAGGAACTAAGTTCTGTTATATAGTACTTCAACAAAATGGATGTAAAAATGCCAAACACTTATCAATGTAATTCACACTCCAAACATTAAATCAACTAGGAAGGTCTAAAGGAAATGGCCTACGGGATTTCAATACATTACCTGTTCATCCTGCCCACCGAGAATCCTTGACACCGACTTAATATCTAATGTGGAACATAATAACTAATTAAATAAGTCAAGTAACCCGAAATAATTGGCATAAATTAATATGTGGCATCTTTATCCCAGATTGTTAAATGATAATGGCAAAGCATTCATCATGTCAAGTCCAGCTGCATGATGGATCTTGTTGTCATAGCACTCTGTTTGCAAACAGCATGCATGGATTAAAGACAAGAAGTTCTTCTATGAGGACATATGGTATAGTCCACAGTACTAAAAATCTAGTAACTTATTATATATCACTCTTTATATATATATATGTACATATTTATTGCTTGCTAGTGTTGGCGCTAGAATTTGGTATTATTTGATTAAAAATAATATTTGTAGGATAAATTTGGGAAGCTGTTGTTGGCTGTTATGTCAGTTGTGACAAGTTCCTTGTTTGTTTCCATCATGAGCTTGTTACTTGAGAATAAAAGAGATCTAATTGATGGATGTCAACTAGTAGTTTTGCATATATCATGCATGGTTGTAATCTTATTATGAGAGTTGACATCATTAATTATAGTTGTTTTCCTATTAAACTCTTGTACTAAGACTTGCCATTTGTGGGATGCTATATAAGAATAATTTGTTTATTCCCAGTAATCAACTGTTAATTATACTTTGGTCAGGGATTCCTGCCAAATAAACCAAATTGATCAGATCTCATACAGAGGTGAAATGGGCAAGTTAAAAGAAGAAAAAGTACTGGGATCTTTTTGCCTATTTATGTCTGCAATTACATGTATGTATGTGTTTCATTGTTATTCCCCCTTATATATAATTAATGGCACCAATCATTTGTTCTCATGTCAACTCAATTGTGAGATTTTTTTTTTTTTTTAATTAAACAAGTAGTGTAGGTACTTTTAATTACCTTAGTGTTTTTAAAGCAAAACCTTTCTTATTTGTGAAGTCCATATGTATAGTGATTAATTTTTAAAGCAGAATTTTCTCTTGCAGGCTTGATTAAACTACCTGGGACAAATAAAAAAATAACAAGTTGTAATTTATTGGGACCAAAATACATTACTTCTCTATTATAGGGTCTTCATAAATAAGTCTATTGCAACTATTAACATAAATCATTTTCAATTTAAAACATGCTATATTTTCAACTGTTCAACCAGTGTTAGTTGTAATATGTTATTCACAGGAATCCTTTTCCCCCACCTATGCATACCAAGAATTCTTTCGGCACCCAAGAAACTAACATTGGAAGTAAGTAAACAATTAAATATATGAATGTTTTATAACTATAATCAGTTCAACAATGTAGATAATGAAACTCGGAACCAATCACAGGTCTTTAGGCATAATATATACTTTCCCCCCGACGCAATAAAGATTGTATTCAATTGCAAAACTTAGCTAAGATGAAAAGGAGAAGCATTATTTAGATGTATGGACAAAAGGGGCTTCATTAAAATAGACAAAGACAACTATAACATAATACAAGGATAGCTAAGCTAGTACCAGTGATTTCTAACTAACCTTTTGCCCTTGAATATAGCAGAAAACATAAAAGGCATTCCCTTTCCTTTAAATGCATCAGGTTGGATGATCAACGACAGTTTGGAACTTGAATTACCCAGCATTTTCACGAATTTTGAATGGGTGATAGTTTGGAACTTCAAAGTCAGTCAAAGGAGACAAACACAAACAATGAACCAGTGAAGGGGCCATGAATAAACCAAACGAAGGGGAAAATTCCATAAGCTACAGATAAAAAAAAGGGGGGTTCACACAGAAACAAGGGCGCTTACCATACGCCCAGAAAGGACATGCTTTCAGACACACGCTTAATCAAAACCACCAAAATGCACAATTTTTGCACTAAGCAACTCATGCGAGGATGAAGAGGGAGAGATATTTCTTACAGGGAACCATAGATACCTGCGGTGCATAAAAGAGAGTCCCCACTGTGTCGATTGAAGATCTCGACCGCTGATATTGGACTTCCCAAAACAATCACTCGGAAACGGACGTGGAGGCACAAACTTTGGTTCACTTCGAGTCTAGGACGAGGGCCTGGGTTCTGCGAAAGGAGAACCAAGTGGTCGACGAGGCTGCAACGGTATGGAATCTGGAGCTCCTAAATCGTCGTGTGCAAACTGGGGGGATGTCTTACAGGTAGATGAAAATGGAGGTTGAAGAAGGAAATTTCGGAGAGTTTGGCAATCGGGATTCTAAAACAGGGGGAAGTGAAGAAGTGGGGGAAATACAAATGTTTTCTTGCATTTGGCGCCCAGGAACTCAATACCGACGCAACATATTATTTCCTATTGCGACGATTCATTTCGTCACGATATGTGGTAAAATAGCTGCAAAAAACAAAATATATGGACCTGGTGCTAGTTGAGGTTAAAAGTGCGCGGCGATATCAGATTCGTTGCAAATAACTGCTTATTACGGCAATTGTATTTGCAACGACAATAAAATCGCCGCAATAGACCCTTTTTCTTGTAATGGATCTATGTCCATATATAACTACCACCAAAGTTTCCGAGAAGTGGGATCGTAGTGAGACTATCATGATGATATTTTGAGAAATATCAATAAGTGAAACTATGACCAACACTAAAAAATGCATGCTAGCAAAGATGCAAATATGCAAGTAATTGATGCAAGAAAAGATTATAATTGACATTGCACATTTAACCAAATTAAGCATAACCAAGAAACAATCAACTCCACGCAAAAGCTTACCATGTAACAAAACTCAAGTAAACAACACAATTCTCCACGAAAGTTGTGTTGAAAAATAAACTTAGCAAGCCACCATAGGAATAGTACAAGCCATCAATGGAAGAGTAGAACTCTTCTATAAATAGAGCTCATTGTAATGAACAAATGATGGTGTGGAGAACAAGAGAATAAGAAAGTTTAAGAGTTGTTTCCAAAATTTCTTTAAGAAATTGTTCTACTATTTTGCTCTTGTTTCCTGGTTATAATCATTCTTTGAGGTGCACAACCAATGACCTCAACCACTCCACGCCATCCAATAGTGGTATCAGAGCTTTAGGAAGTCTGAAGAGGAAAATTTCAGAAAAACAAAGTGTTTTTTGTAATCTATCTGAATTTTAAAACTGCTCCAAATTTTATCTTATTTTTTTTTTTTTTTAGAAAGACTCCAAATTGTATTTTGAGTATACCTTATGGGTATCATTTTCAGGAGTCCAAAAAATTCAACCACAGCCCCAGACGAGATTTCATGCGCCCCCATGCGCCTCCTGAAGATAGGCGAGTGAAGCCTACTATTAGAACGCGCCGTCATGCGCTCCATAGGTTGACAAAGCAATCCAGACTCGGTCCAACCTGGTTCACCCCGATTTTTTACCAGTTCACCTATTTCAGATCATTTTTTAGACCCGTCCCATACTATTTTGACCCTTCCAAATTGATCTAAGGTATTAGATGTTGCAAATTTTGACTCTAAATTCAAGTTCAATCACATAAAGTTATGCTGGCCACCGAAAATACACAAGCTATCATTCTAAAGCTCACGAAAGACAACTTTGACAATTGGTGCATCCAAATGAGAGCCCTTCTAGGTGCTCAAGATGCTATGGATGTGGTAGAATATGGATATAAAGAATCTATTTCCAAAGAAGCCGAAGTAGCCATGACAAAAGCCCGACGTACAATCCTCAAATCCAATAGAAAGAAGGATTGTAAAGCCATGGTCAAGATTATTGCAACTTCAAAGACATCTAAGGAAGTGTGGGAGACCCTACACAAGACGTATAAAGGCGCTGACAAAGTAAAGAGGATTCGTCTTCAAACACTACAAGGTGTGTATGAAGCTTTAAGTATGAAATCCTCCAAATCCATTTCTGACTATTATACACGAGTCATAATAGTTGCCAACTAGCTAAGAAGAAATGGAGAAATTCTCACAAAGAGAAAAAAAAAATTGAGAAAATTTTGAAATCTTTGGATCCAAAATTTTTTGTGGAAGAACTAGTGGGGTCACTACAATCTCACGAGCAGAGAGTGACCAGAAGGAATGATGATAGAGTAGTGGAGCAAGCTCTATAATCAAGATTTTCTCTTATTGAAGAAAGGCACGAGCAAAGGGAGACGTCACAACGAGGAAAAGGACAAGGCCAAAATTCTCGTGGAAGAGGTTCTCGAAATTCAAAACCTGGTGGCAGAGGTGGAAAAGATTCCTATCAGGGAGGTTGAGGACATCATAACTACGTCCGGAGAGGAAGAGGACGAGAAAGAAGAGGCAACTTCAACAACCGTGTGAATGTTGACAAAAACAATGTGGAATGCTATAATTGCCACAGGGATAGCCATTACAACAATGAGTGCTGGAGGGCTCCATCAAATGAAGTGAGCGAGAAACCTAACGTTACAGAAAATGACGAAATCAAGAACCTGACACCTAGTTCAACAGATCAAGATCCAAATATATTTGGTATCTTGATTCTGGAGCTAGTAATTACATGACTAGCAGAAAAAACCTGTCCATTGAAACCAACGAAAAGATTCATGGTGATATCTCATATGGTTGATCTCTCCAAAGTTCCCGTTCAAGGATAAGGTGATATATTGAGCAAGCGAAAAGATGGAGATCATGCATTTATCACCAATGTCTATTATGCTCCAGACATGAAGATAAACATATTGAGTCTAGGATATGCTAGACTGAAGGATATTCAACTCCTAGAGAAAGGCTATGAGATCAAGCTGAAGGATATGCAACTGACCCTTCTTGATGCTTAAGGAAAGCCGGTGACTCAAGTAAAGATGATGGCAAAGAACAAAATGTTCCCTCTTTCTGCTCAACATGACATGCTAAGATGTCTGAGTGCTGTTATCAACAAAAAAAATTGGCTATGGCATCTCAAGTTCAGACATCTAAATTTTGAAAGCCCGAAGCAGTTGGGAAGCAAGAAATGGTGAAACAGCTTGCCCAACATTTAGCACCCTAATGAGGTGTGTGAAAATTGTGTTCAATGTAAGCAACACAGAAGCAACTTTGGAAATCAAGCTGATTGGAGGCCAACCAAACCGCTCAAATTATTGCATTAAGATGTATATGGTCTGTTGAGTCTGATTTCAAACAGACAAAACATATATTTTCTCACATTCACTAACGACTACAACAGGAAAACATGGGTGTACTTCTTGAAGAGAAAATTAGAAGTATTTGACATCATCAAAGAGTTCAAAGCTCTTGTGGACAAGCAAAGTGGCTATCACATCAAGACTTTGTAATCCGATCGCGGTGGTGAATATGCCACAATTGTGTTTGAAGAATTCCTTAAGCAAAAAGGAATTAAGCATCAATTTACACCAATCTACACTCCGCAGTTAAATGGTGTAGCTAAAAGGAAGAATTACACAACCTTCAACATGGCCAGGAGCATGTTGAAGGATAAGAATATGCCCAAGAGTTTTTGGACTGAAGCAGTTTCATGTGCGGTTTATCTGCTGAACAAATGTCCTATAAAATTGTTAAAGACAGACACCACAAGAAGCATGGAGCAATCACAAGCCAAGTGTGAGTCATCTTAGAGTTTTTGAAAGTATTGCCTATGCCACGGTTCCTGAAGTAAGATTTTTTTTTTTTTTTTAATGCAGGGAAGTCATTTTCAAAGAAAATGAATCCTAGAACTGGGATCAAATTGAAGATTCTAGAAATACGGAGTTGATTGAAGAAGAAGAAGAAGAACCAGAACAACAATCACCTCCACATGGCTTCCCCTCACCACAAAGAAGTGAAGTTCCAACATCGACTTCACAAGAACTATCTAACATGAGGACTTGAGGAGTTCGAAGCCTGAACGATTTGTATGAAAATACAAAACCAATGGATTGAATATCAATCTATTTTTTCTGCTAATAAGCAATTATCCAGTTAGCTTTGAGGAGGCTAACAAAGAAGATACATGGAGAGGTGTAATGGATGAAGAAAAACAAATCCATTGAGAAGAACAAGACATAGGAACTGACCAATCTCTTAAAGGGCTGAAAAATCATTGGAGTAAAATGGGTCTACAAGACCAAGAAGAATGCTCAAGGAGAAATTCAAAGATACAAGGCTAGAATTGTAGCAAAAGGATACAAGCAGCATGAAGGAATTGACTATGGGTAGGTGTTTTCCCCATTAGCCAGTCTGGAGACCATAAGGTTGTTGATTTTGAGGGTTACACAGAAGAAATGGAAAATCTACCAATTAGATGTGAAATCAACATTTTTGAATGGACTTCTCAAAGAAAAAACCTATATCGATTAGCCACCTGGATACGTAAAGGAAGGCTAAAAAGATATGGTTTACATGCTAAAGAAGGTTCTATATGGACTGAAGCAAGCTCCTTGTGCATGGAACATGAGGATTGACAATTATTTCAAGGGAATGGATTTGAAAAGTTTCCATATGAACATCCACTATGTCTGAAGAAGGAAGTTGATGGAAGCTTCTTGTATGCATGTTTGTACGTTGATGACCTAATCTTCATTGGAAATAATCCAGGTATGTTTGAATCCTTCAAACAAAATATGGTCCAAAAATTTGAAATGACAGATATACGGCTTATAGCTCACTTCCTTGGCATTGAAGTGAGGCATAGCAACAAAGGCATATTTATCTCCGAAAGCAACTATGCTAAAGAGATTCTCAATAGGTTTAGCATGGAAAACTGCAATCTAGTTTCAACTCCTATTGAAACAGGACTCCAGTTAAGGAAGAATGAAAAAGGAGATGTTGATCCAACCTATTTCAAAAGTCTGGTTGGAAGTTTGAGATATCTTACGCACACCAGGCTAGATATACTTATGGAGTTGGACTAAGATAAATGGAGACTCCTGACCCGTCTCATTTAAATATAGCAAAAAGGATACTCAGCTATATCAAGGGTACTATTAATAATGGTCTGTTTTGTACATCGAATAAATATTCCATACTCATAGACTATTCAAACAGCGATTGGGGAAGAGATCTGGATAAGAAAGAGTAACCCCTTGCAACTTAAGGAGTTCCTTCCAAAAGGAACTTGTGAAAGTGGAGCCCTATCAGAAACTATGGTTTGAGGCATTTCATGTAACTTGGATACATTGTCAAAGAATAGAGAAACTACCTTTGTAGTTGTAAAATGATGCTTCAATTACAACTTTGTGACTAGTCCTACAGTTTTGTCCTTACCAGATTTTACCAAGCAGTTTGTCATTGAATGTGATGCTTGTGGTATGGGGGTGGGTGCAATTTCGATGTACGAGCAGAAACCAATTACTTTTTTTAGTCAAGCTTTTAAAGGAAAAAATTTATTACTGTCAACTTATGAAAAGTAACTATTGGCTTTGGTAATAGGTAGTAAGAAGTGGAGACCAAACTTGCTTGGTAATGCTTTTATTATTAAAACAAATCATCATAGCTTGAAATATTTGTTGGAATAGAAGGCTGGAACAACAGCTCAGCAAAAGTGGATTTCAAAGTTATTAGGGTATGAGTTTTTTATTGAGTATAAGAAAGGGGTTGAGAATAAGGTGGATTGTCTAGAGTGGAGGCCTCAAATGATTCTAGTAGGCTTGCTGCTATTTCTTTCCCTACTCCAACCTGGTTGGAGGAATTGAAACAATCTTATGTGGTTGATCACTTGGCACAACAGCAACTGAGTCTGTTACAAAGTGGGTTACCTTCCACTTCTTCTTTCACTTTGAAGCATAGCCTTCGGTTTAAAAAAGGAAGAATATATGTGCTAGATTGTTCTAACTTGAAACTTAAGATTTTGCATTTTGTTCATGCCAGTACAACTGCAGGTCAATCAGCCTTTCAGAAGTCACTGTAGTGTGCCAGGGGTGATTTTTACTGGCCAAAGTTGAAGAAAAAAGTGAAGCAGTATATTAGGGAATGTAATACTTGCCAGAGAAACAAGGTGGATAATGAACACATGCAGGGTTATTACAACCTTTGCCTATGCCTCAGCAGATTTGGACTGACTTGTCCATGGACTTTGTAGAGGGGTTGCCTATTTCAAGTGGGTATTCATGTATTATGGTGGTTGTAGATAGGCTGTCAAAATACTCTCATTTTATGGCATTGAAGAACCATTTACAGTTGCAAAGGTAGCTTTTCTATTCTTTGAAAATGTCTTCAAGTTACATGGAATGCCTCAAACCATAGTTTTTTTATAGGAGCTCCACTTTCACAAGTTCTTTTTGGAAGGAACTCTTTAAGTTGCAAGGGGTTAGTCTCTCTTATTCATCTACTTATTATCCCTAAAGTGATGGGCAGACTGAAACTGTTAACAAGTGTGTGGAGCATTTTCTAAAGAGTTTTACAGGTGATAAGCTGAAAGAGTGGTATGATTGGTTAACATTGGCTAAGTGGTGGTATAATACCACATTTCATGCCTCAACCAAGTTGACTCCATATGAGGCAGTGTATGGCAGACTTCCAACAATGTTACAGCAATATATTCTAGGTTTGACAGCTAATTAATCAGTGGATGACATGTTGAAGTCAAGGGATCAGATCTTGACTATCCTCAAACAGAATCTACTCATGAAAGAATGAAGCTTTAGTTTGATAAAGACAGATCTGAGAGGGAATTTATAGTGGGTGATTCAGTATATCTAAGGCTTCAGCCTTACAGACAACATTTCTTGGTAACTAGGCGTAATCTCAAACTCTCTCACAAGTTTTTTGGGCCATTTCAGATTACTCAAAAAGTTGGACAAGTTGCTTATAGGCTTGCTTTGCCTCAACACACTTCAATCCATCTAGTATTTCATGTGTCTTGTTTGTAGAGGAAGTTGGGGCAAAATATTTCACCTCTCTCTACATTACCTCCAATTGATTTGTAGGGAGAGTTGTCACCTAACCCTATAGCCATTTTACAACGTAGGAGTAAAAGGGTTAATAATAGAGTAGTGGTGGAGGTGTTGGTGCAGTGGCAAGGAGCTGAAATGGAAGATGCTACGTGGGAGTTATATTGGTAGTTAAGGGAGAAATTTACTCACCTTGTGGGCAAGGTGCTTTGAAGGGGAGGAGTACGTCATGAATTACGGAGGAGCTAAAATGGAAAGAAGAAGGAAGATGCAGCAATTTGTTAGTTAAGAATTGTTTGATACGTAGTCGTTTTGGATTGTTGTTGTAATAGTTAGTAAGATGTATACGGGATTCAATGTCGTTTGAGTTAGTGGGTGTTATGAGGAATGATGTCATTCTGTAGTAGAAGAGTTATGTTGTTGTAAACATTGATATGTTGCGTTTTGATAAATCACATATAAGAAGCACCGTTGGGACAAAGGCCAACTCTAGATCATTGATTGCTCATTTCCCTCCAACTCTCTCTCTCTCTCTCTCTTCTACTTGATTTCTCTCTACTTTCTCTCTCTAATTCTTGGTTCTTGAAGGTTGACATCTCGAAACAGTCACAGCACTAGGGGGCTCATTACATACACATTGCATTATTATAAGTTTCGTTGGCCTCAAATCATTAAGGTCGAGATATATAATATTTACTTCCCAATCCCAAAATCTATTTACCTCACAGGAGAATTGACACAAAATGCCACTACTGAGGTCCTCAAATTTTCCCAAGAGATTTGGACGCCTTTTTTTTTCACTATCACCTCCACTCTATCTTGACAAAGCCTCCTCTAGCTAGCTCAAAACACAAGATTGAACTTAAGGGCCAAATACCCGTTGATTGGATATTTTCTTTATGTGTAATGTTGACTAGAGTAGATTTAAGTGGGATTCAACTGAAGAGCCTACGTTAACCGTGCAAAGGCCCCAATGACGACTTTCCTATTATGATATGATCAATTGAATACAAAGCATAAATTCGTATATATTTATAGGAAAATTAGATAGAGATGAAATAAAATATTTATAAATTTTAGAATATCTTGATACAAAAAATAATAAAATCAAATTTCAAGTTGGGTTCGATTTAACTTTATCTTTGGACAAATTTTGGGTCTAGATTCGTTTATTTCTGCACTTTCTTTGGACTTTTGACTTTGATTTCTAGAAGGCAGGGAGGAAATTAGATGGTTAATGTCGGAGTTGAAGTAGAGTTTGTCCACCCTATTGACTTCAAAAGCCCTATAATTTTAAAAATACTTCCTTGCTAATGAAGGAGTTTTGTGTCATATAGAAACAAAATTTCGATAATGTGATAAGAATAGATTCTATTGGAGGTTACTTTGACTTAATTTGGTCATTAATATGATTTTGAGCATAATTTTGTTAGAGCTCTCCAATTGAGCCGAGTAATTTTGGTGGGGATAAATATCATCTTAAATAGGGAAGTGATCCATCAAAAAGTGTTAAACAGAAATAAACTTTTCTAACAAGATTTAGGACATACCAATTGAACTATAAATCGGACAGTTCTACCTTTTTTTAAGGAAGAGTGAAGTGCTTAAACACACGATCCATCTAAGTCTTAGTTTTAGCTTTTTGGTTATCAAAAGCTCTACTAGTACTAGTTATATAGAGAAGATTTTCATTTATCCTCAAAAGTAATAATATTATTACTTCTAAGGATAAAATCATTGCAAAAAGCATGATCAGTGTCGCATTTACCTTTTAGCGTCGCTTACAAATCGACGGAAGATGGTTGGAAATACTGCTTCTCAAAAAGCTTTTCGTGTCGAAATGACATATCATCACAAAAATGTGTACATTTGAGGCGAAATTGGTTGTAGCTAATGGAGGAACATAACGACGCAAAAGACATTCCAAACAGTAAGAAAAAGCCTAATAGTCACAAATGTCATCGCAAAAAAGTTACAATCGAAAATCATGTTCAGCCATGAATGTTGCAAAACCATTTGGTCGCAAATACTTATTTTCAGTGATTATTATTGAAAATAGCACCAAAAATAGTATGTTACAAAATAAAATAAAATTAGAATTGAAACAAAATACATAAAAATAGTGTACATCTTACATCATATTACAATCCATAAAGCAATTAAATTATATTACAATCCATAAATTAGCAATTACATTATATTCTAGTGTGCAACTATTTTATCTATTTTATCTACTTGTATTCTAAGTAGATAAAACAGATCCCACATATTAAAAAATATATATTCTAAAAATATTTTATTCAATTTTTAAACTTTTATCTCAACTTATTTCATCTTATCTCATCTACAAAAATAAACGAGACCTCGTTAAAATAAGGGCCAAACCGTTTTCGTATTTCTTGAAGCTCTCAGTTTGAAACGCGTTTAAGTTTTCTCCCTAGGCTTCGCCAATGGCGACTCCCCTAGGCCCTCTAGTGTCGTCGGCGCCCGAAAGGTCTTGATCAGATGGTGTTACTAGTGGTTCTGGGGGTGAGATTGGTGAGGATGGTAGGGCTGGTCAGAGGACCTACGTGCAGTTGCTTCAGACAACCAATCCTTCGGGGTTCAAGATAACTATGAGGTATCCAGTTGATTGTGGACGGCGAGTCTAGGTTTTTTTTTATAGAGGCGGAGATGTCTAAAGCGGTAGAGAAATTTCTACGTTGGTTTTGAAATTTTTATGTGCGAGTCCACCCATTGATGTGGTTCATTTGGCAATTGTCAAGACATGGGGGCTTTCAGAGATTTCTACTGTAAGCTTCATCGATGATTATCACATTCTGGTGCAGATGGCAAGTGAGAGGGATTTTGTTCATGGGTTGGCATGGGAAGGGCGTGTGATTGCGGGGTGCAGTTTCAGGATTTTTCGTTGGACAAAAGATTTTTCCTTGGTTGATGAACCTTCCATGGCGGCTCAATGGATTTTCTTGCCAGGGTTGCCGATGCATTTGTATTGTTGGGATTGTCTTCAAATACTAGCTACCAGGTTTGGTAGATATCTGGGCACTAATAATGCAATATTGAACAAGACTAGTGCAACCAGTGCTAGGATCTACGTGAAGGTTGATTTAGCTGCAGAGTTGGTTCAAGGATTCCCAATTGTGGTAGCAAACAAGAAATGTTGGCAACCTGTCTGGTTTGAGAAGTTGGGCTTTTATTGTTCTAAATGTCGGCATCAAGGGCATACCGAAATGGTGTGTAGAATGGGGTGGCCAGGGGTTCGACATACTCCGAAAAAAAAAAAAAGGAAGGGGTAAGCAGGCTACAAGCAAGGAAGTGTGGCATGAAAAAATTGGTGTGAAGGCTGGTATGGCTCAGGATACTTAGGTTGTTGAGGGGTTTGCAAAAGTAGTGGTCCGGCCTAAAGGTGATGTTCAAGTAGGGGATACGCAGGTTGGTGACGTTCAAGCAGGGGATATTCAGGTGAAGTCAAGTGTAGTGGTGGGACAGTCTGAGGGTGATGGGCAAGCAAGAGAGTCGCATGGGGAACCAAATGAGGTGGTGGCCCAACCTGAGGTGATGATATAGTGGAGGCACATGAAGTGACGGAGCTGGTCCCGTTGGTCCTAGAAACTTTGCTGTTGGAGTTGCAAGGGGGTAAGGAGGAAGGTTTGGATGGAAGTGTGGTGAAAGATAGTGGTTTGGTTAGTGTGGGGAACAGCAACAACAAAGCAGTGGTGGAGGGGGCATAAAGACTAGGAAGGCTTAGTGGGCAGGCTTTTCCCGTGGTAGATTTTCTTCTAGTGGACGAGGAAAACCACATGGCCTAGATGGTGGAGGTTCCTTGCAATTTATTGCGGATGCACTGGATATGGAAGGTAGGGGTGTGGTGCATGAAGTTGATGTTAGAGATGGTCACCTTTCGGATTGTGAGGAAGATGAGTTTCTAGCACATATTGCTATTGAAAGGGGGTACGAGTCCAATGTCGAAGTTGGCGCGGGAAGGTTTTCTTATAGTGGAGTGGGAAATAAAAATCCTATGGGGTTGAGACAGTCTCAACGGGTTTTATCCCGTTCCTCCAAATTTAACAAATGATTGGTTCAGTACTAGTGTGGAATGTACGTGGTTTACGCACGTCACGAAAGAGATTAAAGGGATTAGTGAACAAATGGAATGTCTCTATTGTTGCTATTATGGAACCAGTCG
Organism: Pterocarya stenoptera; assembly: GCA_003123785.1. Lineage (NCBI taxonomy): Eukaryota > Viridiplantae > Streptophyta > Magnoliopsida > Fagales > Juglandaceae > Pterocarya > Pterocarya stenoptera. The sequence continues at coordinate 209,717 of QEOT01003301.1, forward strand.
TGGGGGAGGATAAATTGCCAAGTCTTGCAAGTTATATTGGTTTTCAGCTTTATTGTTCAAATGAGGTGGTAGGATGTAAGGTGTGGCTTCTATGGTAGGATGAGTTTTATCTTAATATTATTGATTTGTCGGACCAATTTTTGACTAGACGCTTTCAGGCTGCAAATCAGAAGCTAGTTTTAACATTTATCTATGCAAAATGTACTTATCAAGAGAGGAAGGACCTTCTGCAGGCACTAGAAGGTCATGACGAAAATGTTCCGTGGCTGGTGGTAGTTGATTTTAATATTATACGTGAAGATGGCGAAAGGGTAGGGGCTAACCCGTGACCTCTGGTGGCCATGGAGGATTTTAATATATGCTTGAATTTATGTGGGCTTGAGCTGCCGGTAAAGGGGTGTAGGCTATCTTGGTGCAATGGCCAATCGGGTTGTGCACGTAGCTGGGGTCGTTTGGACCATGCGGTGATGAATGACAAATTTATGCTTTGTTTTCCTTAGTGTCCATGGAATATTTTAGTCGGAAGACTTCGAATCATAGACTTATGCTTATCAAGGGCTCAATGATAAATAATGGATGGGATGGTGTTGCTCTGGCCGGAGGAGGTTCACTTGGGAGTTGTTCAGCATTTTCAAAATTTTTGGGTGTGCTGCGTGAGTCAGAGTAGATTGATCTGTTCGCACTAATTAATAAGGAGGTCTCGGTGGAAGAGAATAAGTCTCTTTGTCAGATGCCTTCAGAAGAGGAGGTTAGGGAGGCTCTTGTTTGTATACCGAGGTTGAGTAGTCCAGGTCCAGACGGGTTTGGGTCGGATTTTTATCTATCTTGTTGGGAGATTGTAAAGGAGGATGTGGTGGTGGCTGCAGGGGAATTCTTTTCTTTAAAGGAGTTACCCATATTTTTATTCTTCGTCTTTTATTGTGTTAGTCCCTAAAGTGCAGGAGTCGACGACTTTTGATAAATTTCGACCTATCAGTTTATACTCTGTGGCTTATAAGATTGTTTCGAAAATTTTTGTCAGGCGGATGACATCACTTATCCATCGGCTTATCTCTCATTAACAAGGTGCTTTCGTTTCAGGAAGGAGTATCTTCAAAAATATTACTCTGTCTCAGGGGATGGTGAAATCGATCAATAAGAAGTCTATGGGTGGAAATGTCTTGTTGAAGATTGATATGACTAAAGCCTATGATCAAGTGGATTAGAATTTTTATTAGCTGTTTTGACGAGCTTTGGATTCTTAGAAAAATCTTGTGGTTTGATTAAGGTTTGCATTCAGTCTCTGTAGTTTTCTATTTTGATGAATGGGACGTACAAGGGTTTTTTCAGCCCGTGCAAGATTTGAGGCAAGGAGATCCCTTTTCACCGTATTTGTTTATTATTACGGAGGAGGTGCTTTCTCGTTTATTGAAGAAGGAGTTTGAGCAGGGCAGAATTGGGAGCTTCTCCTATCCTTGGGGGGCTCCATTAATTTTACATTTGTTATATGCTGATCATTTATTAATTTTCACTAATGGTGAGAAAAAGTCTTTGAAGGTGCTCCTGGAAATATTAAACAAATATGAGTCATGGTCGGAGCAAAAAATAAGCAAAGAGAAGTCGGCATTATTTTTTTCAAAAAAAAAAATCAGTATCTAGAAGGATATCCCTTCTTCGACTCACAGGTTTTGTTGAAGGAAAATTTCCAGCTTGTCATCTTGGTGCTCCTCTAGTTGTTGGGAGATTGAATGCAAGGATGGTCGAGCATTAGTCATGAAGTTTCAGCACAAAGTTGCCGGTTGGAAATTCAAGTTGCTCTCTCTCGGTGGGAGGTTGGTCCTTATTAAACATGTTTTAGCAAGCTTGCCTACTCATTTGCTTATGGTGGTACATATACCGAAGCTTGTCTTGAAGAAATTGAATTCGATTTTAGCTTCCATTTTTTTTTGGGGGGGGGGGGAGAGAGAGAGAGAACATGGCAGGAATAGAAGGAAATGGAGGTCGTGGTCGAAATTGTAACAGTGGAAGGGGGATTGGTGTGAGAGATTTTGCGGAGGTTCAAGGGGTATTGCATATGAAGTTTGCTTGGCTGTTACTATCATTAGATAATTTGTGGACTCAATTTTTAAAAGCTAAGTATTTAAAGGGGAAACATTTTCTGGAAACAGACGTGAGGAATTCAGATTCTATGTTTTGGAAATCCATTTGTAGGGTGATGCCAGAGGTGATGGAAAATATGTCGATCAACGTAAGAGAGGGAGTTGTTTCCTTTTGGTTTGATCATTGGTTGGCGAGGGGGGTTCTTGTGGCCTGTGTGCCTAATATTACTCAGCCAAGGTTGGAGGCGAAAGAGTGTTGGGTGGATGGTCATTGGGATCTAGAGCTGCTAGATTCACTGGTGGCCTCCAGTGTGGTAGACGACATTATGAGAGAAATTCTAGGGAAAAGATCGATGAATGATATTCTGGTTTGGCACCCTTGTGTGGATGGGAGTTTCTCGACAAAAACGGCTTAAGAGGTTAAGAGGATTAAGCAGTTATAGATGAAAGGCCTGGAGTGGAAATGGAGTAATCTTATTCCATAGAAGATGTCAGTGTGTATGTGGAAGGCAAGATTTAATTGTCTACCTGTTGAGGGGAAGGTACAATCGGTGGGTGTTTCATTGGCCTCAAGGTGTGTTTGTTGTTCCAGCGGATGGTTGGAGGATTGAGAACACGTTTTATGTAAGGGGACTGTCGCATCTGAAGTGTGGCGTCATGCGGCTTGCTTGCTGGGCGTTCCGTGCATGGCTTTCAAAAACTGGTGGTCAAGATGCAAATGTTGGTTCTGTTGTGCAAAGAAGTCGAAGCAGCATGGTGTTCTAATTGGGATCATGCCGACGCTAATTTCTTGGAGACTCTGGAAGTGGAGGTGTGACACGCGTATGCAGGGACAACATGATTCTTTGGAGACGATTTGATGTTCAATCTAATTTTGGTTCCAGGTCTTTTCGTCCAAGCTGCTAAAAGTAAGAGCTTTATCTAATGTAGATCGTAGTATTCTTTCTGAGTTGGGAATTCCGGTGGGGGAGGTGGTAGTAAAGAGGCTGAAAATAGTTTCGTGGTGTAAACCACGGGAAGGGTGGGTGAAATTAAATGTGGATGGATCGTGTAGGGAAAATCCAAGTAGTTGTGGAGGGGATGGGGTTATAAGGGATGATAAAGGAAGATTTTTGGAGGCCTTCTCTACTAAATTTGGCTTTACAATATATAATGAAGCAAAGTTAAGGGTGCTCAATTGTGGTTTAGTCCTTTGTATGGAGTTGGGATTCCAGAATATTGTGATTGAAAGTGGTTCAGCATTGGTGGTTAATTGGCTTAGGAAAAAGGAGTGCACAGTGTGGTATCATGGTACTTTTGGGATGAAGTTATGCAGGGGTTGAATGGTATTCAATACATGGTGACGCACCAATTTAGGGAGGGGAATAAAGTTGCTGATTTCCTCGCTAGACAGGGCGAGGAGGGGATGGGTTGTATTTATATGGATTCTGTTGAATGGCCTCGTCGTGCTTGAGGTATGCTTCGGTTGGATTTTTTGGGTTTGCCTAGTCTTAGGCTGTGAGTAGTTTGTAGTCGTTTATGGGTTATTAATGTTGGGGACTTTGGTCTAGTCCCTAAACACTATGTTGTCATCGCATTGGTTCTCCTTGTGATGACCGATGTGGCTAGCCCTCTTGCTTGGCCTTACACATATGATGGCAATGATGGGTTCCTAGGTTGATGAAGGTATGGTGTTTAATGATGAAAATTATGATGATGATGATGAGTTCGAGAGATCTAAGTGATGAATATGCATGTTTGATGCAATGTGGAACGGCTTAAAGGTTGCCCTTGATGTTGGAACCACTTTGATGGTATTTAAGGTTGGTATGGTGAAGATATGCTAGGGTTTGAATGGTGGCTAAGGAGAATTTCCAGATTAGAAAGAGTTGGCTTAGGGTTGGAGTGTAGGAAGAGATGCTAAGGTTTGGAAGGATGTGGATGAATGAGGCTCGGACTCCTAGATTGATGGAGTCTATCTGGGAAAGATAGGAATTTGGTTAAGGTAAGAAGATGAAGATGGATGGTATTTGAATGGGTCTATGGTTGTTCCTTGAGTTTAGGGATTGGCTAGGGTAAGATGAGATTTGGATATAGTAAGAGGATGGAAGTCTTTGATTGACTTGAGTAATTTTAGAAAATGAGAGATTGAGGAATTGGATATGGAAGATGGGATTTGAATGATGAGTAAGGTGGCTAGGGTTTGATCCTAAAGAATAAGATGCATGAGAGTTGTTAGGAATTTGAAGTTTGACTAAAGCAATGGATGTATTTCGAATTTGGAGGAATTGGAAAATGGAAGATGATTGAGAGAAGATTCCTAACTTGTAGGAATCTATTAAGGAAAGATAGGGTTTCGATTTTGGTAAGTGAAAAAGGTCTTTGGTTGACTAGAGTGATCTTAGGAATTGAGTGAGTGATTTGAGGGATTAAGAGATTTAAGAGATAAGAGATGAAATGGTATTTCTTAAGATCAAGGGGATTTGGAGATGAGTCAAGGACTCCTAACATGTAGGAATTGGTTATGGAATGGTCTAGGGTTTACTAAAATGTAGGAATGTGATATGGAGAATGGGTTAGGGTTTAAAGTTTAAGAAATCCGTATGGAAGACTAGGGTTTCGGCTATGGTTTTTGGAGGTGATGGATGCTAGGTCTAGTGAGTCCTAAGGCAATATATGTGTATGGAATGTATATGGCAATAGGTAAATTGGTGGAATGTAAGGCAATGGTGAATTTCGGCCAAGGGCTAATGTGGGTGAGGGAAGGCTAATTTTGATAAATAGAGCTTATGAAAAATATGGCCTTGGAAAGATGGAGGTTTAGGATGTGTGTGGTATGCGAAAAAATGCAAGGAAAATATATGAACAAGTGGGAAAGATAAGAACAACAATGTATTTTTGGGTTTTTGAATATAGAATGGGAAACATGAACAAGAGATTAACAAATGGATGAAATGAACATTGAATGGAAAATATCAACGGATAGATAATTGAATCACCGCCTATTCATGAATTGAAAGGTGATGAAACAAAGATAGATAAATAGAAAACACCTATTCACGAATTGCAAAGTGATGATCTTCTCATTGGAATTCACGAATGTCACCCAAGTAGCCCAAGTGCATAAGCACCGAAGTGTTCACAAGAATAAACCAAACTGTTCCACAAAGGAAGAAATGTCAAATGATCAAAAGATGTAAACTAAATGCCTAAGGGTCCTATTTATAGATATTACAAAGTGAAAACCTCCAATAGGTCCCTTGAAATATAATTAATTAAAATAAATAAAGATAATAAAATGATATGGTATTGCATGGCCAATGTGGCCTGTGACATGCAATGGCTCTTGGTTGGCCTAGGCTAGCCCACGACATGGGCCATGGGTATTGTGATGTGCGTGTGGCTAACTTGGTTGCCCACTAGTGTGTTGATGGGTAGCTCAGCCATGGGCCACTATCCTCAAGGTCCTGACATTATTGATGGTGTCCTAGTGTATGCCGAAGCACTCAAAGTTGCTTTTGTTTCTAGCAAAGACCAACTTGCAGATATTTTTACTAAACCCCTGTCTATTGCACGCTTTAATTTTCTACGATCCAATCTCACCATTGCATTGGTGCCCACTGGATCGAAGGGGGCTATTGAAACAAAAACTGCAGAAGCCGTGCGCACTAAAGAGACGCCTCCAGTTGCATTCCTTCACACTAAGGAGAATCCTCTCCCTGCTCCACTACCAACGGATTCTGCCAAAGGACCAAGACCGCTGACATCCTCCAAAATACTCTGGCCTAACAACCTTGCTGATGTGTAACCACAAGGGTGGTAGATGTACTGATTTTCCTCTGATATTTCCTCTATTGAGAAAGTGTATAAATGTATTGTTGTCTGCATGTAATAGAGGTAGAATGGATCAATGAAAACCGAGAGAAAGGATTCCCTTTCTCATACACATTCTGTCAAGCACCTTGTGTGCGTCTTACCTTGCCTTTATTTTTTATTGTCTTAACAAGCTTGAACTCGGCTCGATTCCCCTAACTCAAACTTTTGAATAAGGTTCGATTCGAATCCCAAAAATGGACTAGGCTTGAGTCGATTACAACCTACTTATTTGTTTCTTCATTTGATCAGGTCTTTTTGGGTTTAATGGGGTTGGTTTGGCACTTGGCAGTAACATCAAGCATCAATGAACCTCTAATTTGGAGGACCAGATTTTAAATCTCAATAAATATTTGGAAGAGCAGATAACCACATTTAAACCCGAGATGCGCCTCTGCAAGCAGGGCAGCTGGTCTTTAAGATCAAGGCATTAAGGCCTTTACCATATGCCCCTGACTAATAAAAGCCCCGCCCACGAAAAAAAAAAAGTAATAAAAGCTCTTATAAAAGTAGTATCAAAAGGTTTCATAGGAAATAAATGACCCTAAAATAGTACGAGAAGCCAGCCTCAAAAGTTAGTGACTTTTAACGAGTACAGTAAAATGTGAGTTCTTGCTTCAATTTTAAGATTTAGAGAAAAAGAGAAATATAGATATATAAAGTAGAATTTTATAGAATTATATTTTTTTTAGTAAATTTATCTAATACATTAAATATATGTTGACCCAATAAATATATATATATATATCACTCTAGGCTTATAGTTAAGATAAAAACTCTTTTACAAATCAAATCTTCCCATGTAAGGGTCTAGATGTGCATGAATCCTCCACACCGACTTACAAATAAATTAACTCAGAGGAATTTGTATCAAGAGAACCGTATAAAGAATTTGATCCTGATCCATTAAAGTATTGCATGGCAGAAGCAAAACCTGCATGGTATTAGTATCCCAGCAACGAGCCATAACCACTTTGATGAGAGCCTTAAATTTGCTAGCAAGGCTGCATGCTGCAAGCTCATCCTCAGCTGTCCTGATCATGACAAGATTACACTGGCAGGGCCTCTCATCAATGAATAAGCAACCAAAATATAAATGATCATGCTTTGTTTTTCAACAGTCATAAACTAGAATGGTCCATCCCTAGGAACCTGGTTTTAATTCAGAACAATTAGAACCAACGACACCAAAAACAATTGCTTATTTGTTGCCAGCTATGATTATTTTTTACGAAAATGAGTCTGTTTTTATCCTAAATAGTCATTCTCGCCGCAAATAATCTGTCTCAAATGCCTTTTTTTTTTGTAGTGAACATGGTTTATGCTATATATATGACCCCATCCTTTTCCTTGTGCATTCATTGATTACCAATTAGTATTTGTATCATTTTATAATGCTTTAAGAGTAGTGCCAGATCTTGATGTGGCAAAATCCCAACCATTTTGTTTAAAAATAGTAGTTGAAAAATTAAGGGATGTTCATGTAGTTGCATGCAGGTGAAGTTGATGGATACTCAAAAAGTCTATGCAATATGAAGTACTATGTACAAGAGAAATCTTGTTTTAAAAGGCTTTTGTTTCACCATATCTAATCGCCCTAAATGAGTTTTGCACTTAAAATGTTGGGAAGTTTGTTATAAATAGTATAGAAATGGAGGAGAGATGGAAGTTTTATAGGTTTTTGTGTAAATATGGATGCTATCTTAAAAAATATCTTCCCCACCATTCTATGTAAGTATTTTAGTATGTGTGTTCTGGATACCGACACTGGCTTGAAAATAGAGTTTTATATGTAATATGATAATATATAAAGCTATGTACTTAAAATATATCACCTCAGTACATAAAATTAAGATGACAAAATTAATTAACATGAAAAGTAACATTAATGCTAAAACTTAATTTATAAAGATTGAAAGCTTAGCTCGAGAAGGAAAAAAAATAGTTATGAAAAACAAACACATGCAACATAACCGTACAAAGTCTCATTCATGTGAAACAAAGAAATGACAGCCTCCATTGGCAACGCGGCATGCAAGCTCATCCTCTGGTCTGGTGATCATGTAAATGGTACACTCTTAAAGTCAAGGAATAAACTAGCACTGAGAAGTACATAATCATCCTTAATTTTTCAATAATTTCACGAATGGTCCTTAATTCTCTCGATGGTAGCCCTATGTAGAATAACTAGAGAAAAGAATTTGATATGTCAGTTGACATTATAGCAAGACTATGTATGTGGTATGTCCCAATCATTTGTGTCTTGCAAAAGGGACCCCTTTTTTGGGTTGGTTAATTGTATCGAACTTGTTAAAGTTGATGAGACTTCGACCTCAATAATCACTAAAATCTGCCCCATAAACATATTTAAAAACTGTCCAATTATTTAGAGCCAATATTCACCAAATTGTAAGTCCTATCTTTGTATTATTCTAATAGTTGGGGGGTCATCATGTAATTGGGGGAAGTTCGTAGATCTTCAAAGTGTATGTAGAGGAACTATGCATGGAGGGCCTATAATGGTAAAGAAGCTCATTCTGAATAAACAAGCTCGAATATAAAAGGAGCCCAATATTAAAGGCCCTTAGTCGAGCAAAAGAAGCTAGAGTATCAAAAACCCGACCAAGTCAAACATACGCATCTAACCACTTACGGGAAAATAGGGATCCCATGCAGATACGTGATCAGTTCAGCCACAGAATTGCACCCAAAAACTCGGATTCACACACTGATAGATTATGCATCAGATAAACATCATAACATGATCCTATATATACTAGGTAACCTTCAATAGAGAGGGATCTCTCTCTTGATTTTTCTTTGATTACTATATTATTTCGAAACTCTAACTGACTTAAGCATCGGAGTGTTCCCAGGCAAACCAGGTCGACTTCACTTTGATCCTTGTGCAGGTTGACGATGCAGATTGGAAGTGAGACACGTCCTTTGCAATGCACATGAAATATCTTGTTCTAAAAGGCTCTCTTTTTTTTTCTTTTTTTCTTTTTTTTTTTAAGAGTCAAGGCCCCCTGTCCACGAGAGGCCCCTGCCCTGACTTTATTAATAAAATCCTCATGTATGGCGGAGGAAAACCATGATTACAAAAAATTTCCAAACAAAACAAATTTCATTTCTCTCTAATGTAAGGAATCCCTAAACGATCCATACGAATCAAGCCACGCAAACGACCTTGTTCACAATCCAAACTAACAAAAACCGTGTTTACACCATGCGTCCCTTCCTTAGCCAAGAAATCCGCCACCATATTTTCTTGGCGAAAAATGTGTCTAAAGCGAGCATTTATTTCATGAGCTAGCTCTTTTATCTCTTCCCAAAAATTCCAAAGAAGCCAAAGCCAACAAATTCCGAAAGCGAGCCAATTCATAACTACCGAAGAATCTAATTCTACTAACACATCTCGAATCTGCAATTGCTTACATAGCTGAAGCCCATCTAACAAAGCTTTAAATTCTGCTACCGTATTAGAGGCAACACCATAGTGCTGTGAAAAACCTGCTACACACTGTCCATTAGAGTCTCGTAAGATACCACCAACCCTTGCCTCTCTTGGATTCGTGCAAACCCCATCGTCAACATTCAGCTTCACCTTTCCCCTTTGTGGCCTCTCCCATTTAATAACAATTAAACATTTCGTTTGAATAGGGGCAACTGGAATCTGCAAATTCTCCATCACCAACCTATCATTCTTCCTCATATATTGGAAATTTTTTAGATTAGAAGCGGCGTCCTTGAGAAGAAAAATAATTGATCGAATCGTACCTTCTACCGTAAACGAAATACCCTCCATTCTAGCGGCACAACGCTCCTTCTATAAAACCCAAGAAATCAGAATGGGCAACACTCCATGAATCCATCCAACTTGAGATTGCTTCGATGCTCGTTGCCACCAAAACATCATCATTCCTCTCCAATTCCTGATCTGCAGTAGTCTTACCTGGCATCGATTAGCAAAGTGCCTCCATACCTCCTGAGCTCTCGTTCCCTCACACAATACATGATGCGTTGTCTCCATTTTAGGCGTTGCACAGTAGTGACATTTAGAAGCTAACAGGATGTTCAGCCGCTGAATATGGCCATCAGTGGTAAAGCACCTCGCTTCGCCCTCCAACAAAGAAACAACATCTTCTTAGGAATATTTTGTTGCCATAGCCACTTCCTCCACTCACATAATTGACTTCGTTTCCTAGTAATCTCCCAGGCAGACTTAGTAATAAAGTTACCCCCAAAGAGTGTTTCCAAATCAATAAATCTGGTTTGTATCTTAGCCGAACATTAGAATTATGAATTAGCTGCAAAACCTCATCTGGAACTAAATCCCGAACGAGATCAAATTTGGGAACTCTATTGATTTCACTAAAATAGGCTTCCAACCGCGTTGATCAGAACTCTAGCTTCTGACTTGAAGTTGAAGTCAATTTTGAGCTTGAACTTTTGAGTTAAGAGCTAATTTCAGCTTGATCTCTCCACATGCATGTTGTCAAGATGGTCAATGTCACTATAGACCAGATGGAGATAAATAATGAGATAGCTACTAGAAAGGACTGCTCCATTGAGCTGCCCTTTGCCAATGCCAAGACTCAAAAGCTTGCACTCTCCATATGCAAAGCTTTGATTGGCCGGCCATCATTCCATGCATAAGCTAGCCCATGATGAACTTGCGAGCTAGTCCTATAATTTGTGCGGTACAAAGTCCGGTCCGCACGAGTTGACGAAACGAATCATATACCCTTTGATCATGAGAAGCATTTTCATTTTCTTGCCCTCACTCTGTGTCCTTTGGTTCTATAGTGGAAAGAGTTTCCCAACCCCTTTTTTGTTTTTAGATCTATGCATGCATGCATGCACTTCCTTATTAAAAAGTTGTAATCTAGACCTCAATAAGCAATAAATCACCAACTTAATATAACACATGCACTCTATTCAAATATGTCCACATTTAGCGCCAATTAAGGAGAAACCATGCATTGAAACGGTTTGAGCCGGCCTGAATTGGCACGACTTCTTAGAGCAATGGTCGCCCTCACCATCCCATCAATTGATACAGCTTGTTTGGGGTTAGTTTGTGCTCTTTTTTGCTGTTTTGATAAGGATTAATAAAGCTGATTGCGTCGGTTGACAGACAAAAAGAAATCTAGATGTACAAAAGGCTAGTAAGGATTATTGTAAATGACAGTTCGCGTGCACTTCTTTTTTTATTAGGGGGGATGTTTGATACTCTTTGATTTGAGTGTTGTGGGTGGTGGTTGGTGGGCAAGAAGATGGTCTTGGCTATGATTTGTATAGGGCCAACGTGTTGCCGTGTTAAATCCGGTTTTCGTGATATTATTTGGTTTTCGTGAAACTTCTTAACTCATCTTATTTAATTATTATAATTTTTTTAAATTTTAATATAAAATAAAATAAATAATTTAACTTTTTCAAATCTTAAAATAAAAATTATATTAAAAAATTATATTTTAACAATATTTTATTCAAATTGTTAACTTTAATTTCAACTAATCTCATCTCATCTTATATCATATCATTTTATCTGCAAAAACAAACGAGACTAGCTCAGTTTGGATTGAAAATTTAATCTCAATTTATCTCATCTCATCTTATCTCATTATTATAAATTTTACAAATTTTTATACAAAATATAATAAATAATTTAATTTTTTTAATTTTAAAATAATAATAATATTAAAAAATAATATTCTAATAATATTTATTTAATTTTTAACTTTTATTTAGCCTAATTTATTCTAATTCAACTCATTTGATTAATAAAGTTCAATTTCTCAACTTCAATTTGCTAGCTTCATGTTGGATTTGTTTGGTCTGATTCACGACTTCTGAAAAAATTGTTGGTTCTAAATATTGAATGTCAAGTTTCAACAAACAATTTTATTATATACAGTCATTTTTTCGTACTTACGTATTCTATTAATACGGCAGAACTCAATATTTATTTTATAGTAAAAATAAGTAATGCAACCAATCACATCAGAACAGTGTGTAAAGAGTATGCAAAATGACTACACATAGAGTTTTTGTTTAATAAATTATTTTTTATAGGATTCATATCAAGTTCTTGTAAAAATTTGACAATTCTATGTTTGTTGCTAGATAGAGATCTTTTAAAGCTCTTAATCAAACTTTTAGGTCTTGTTTATTTTCAAAAAACATTTCATCTCATCTAATCTAATCATTACAATTTTTTCAAATCTCAATACAAAATAAAATAAAAATTCAATTTTTTCAAATCTCAAAACAAAAATAATATTAAAAAATATATTCTAACAATATTTTATTCAACTTTTTAACTTTAATTTTAACTCATCTCATCTCATCTCCGAAAATAAATGAGGCATAATGAGATAAAGTAATAGATATATGGGTGGCTCTGATACCAGTTATTGAACATTTAGCGTTGTCTGATAAATTTGTTCAGACAACTATAAATTCCAAAAAATAAAAAAAAAATTAAAGTTTCTATTTTTCTCTAAACTCTATACCTTAAAATTCAGTCAATATTTTTAAGATATCTAAATTCTAGTCTCGTTGGCAAATTTTTATGGTATAAAAAATATTCTTATATTCTAAGAAAAATATTTCCATAATTTATAAAATAATTATAAATATGAAGTGAATAATAAATGTAATTGGCAAGAAAATGAAGGTAGAAAGGAAGAAACAGACTAAACTGTAGAATTCTCATTCACAGGAAACAAATCAATTGACAGCCTTAATTGGCAATGCATGCAAGCTCATTCATTCTCTGGTCTGGTAAAAAAAGAAAAAAATGGTACACCTGTCAAGTCAATGAATAAACAAGCAGTGAGAAGTACATACTCATCCATCATTTTTCAACAGGTTCATGGATGGTCCATCCTCTTGTTTGTAGCCTGAATTAAAAAACAAGAATGAATAGAAAGAATTTGACATGTAATTATAGCAACAGTAAGCACGTGATTTATCCCAATCATTTGTGTTTTGCACAAAAGGGACCCCTTGTTAAAGTTGATGAGATTTTTAGGCCTAAAATCACCCACCACTTCAAAAAACATATTCAAAAACTGTCCATATTTAGCGCCAATATGCACCCCATTACAGGACATCTTTTTGCATCATTCCTAATTAATAGCTTGAGTGAGAACCACCTTTGTTATTTTTGGTTTGGTTTTTTTTGGGTCCCACTTGGTTTATTTTTAACCTCAATCTTGTGGTGGGTTGCTTTTTCAAATTAACTCCCCCGGATTTTAGCTTGTGTCCTTTTCCTTGACAAGTTAGATTTCATCAAGATTAAAAGAATGTTTAGCCAACACACACCCTCTTCCCCCCTTTTCTCCCTCCCCCAACCTTTTCAATTGTCATTTTGACCAATCAACTCGGCAAGGAAAAGATAAAAGGATAAAGTTGTATAACAGCGACATCTAGTCAGAATAATGGGGAAGAAAAAATAAAGTTGCCAAACAAAAGTTCAAAATTAAAATATAAAATATAAAACGTGTCCAAGAAGAAGAATAAGAAACAAACAAACCAAAGAAACAAAGAATGGGATTGACTAATTGGCATAAGAAAGCACGGCCGACCTATGAATGAATAGTTTGTGGATGTGAAACTCCCCGGATTAAATTGAAACTTATCTCAACTTATCTCATTTTATTATTATAATTTTTTGAAATTTTTACATAAAATATAATGAACTTATCAAAATTATCTACATTCTCAACAGGAACAGTTAAGAGCCTTCTTAAATTATCAATGTATTTGACACATAGAATACTAAATAATATAAAGTCAATTTATCACTTTAAATAAGAAGTGTTGTCTAATGGTCTATACCATTAGACCAAGATCCAATCTACAAGTAAGAAATTATTAATTTAAAAATAATCATGCAGTTAAACTAACATATTAATTTATGACTAAAAGTGCTTAGGATTGTATCAGGGTCCAAGAGTCTCCATTACCTTGGACTCAATGGATTTAGCATATCAACCTTTCTAAGAAAATCTTCATTATAATGTGGGAGGCTTTTAATAATTGTTTTGAGTGTTGATAAAAAGATAAAAATGGCTAGCATCCCTATGGTTTCAAAATGTAACTGTTGTCTACGGGGCATACTGAGGATCTTAATTATGTCCTTCGTACAGTTGATTTTGCTAGACAAATTTGACTTCGGGCTGTGATTGAATTAGGTGTGCATATGGGTAGTTTTCGAACATGGCAAGAACAAATTCATTTTTGATTTTGTCTCACTAGCAAGTCTTCTTAGTTGAGGACTATTTTTTGTCTTATTCCGTCAATAATCTCTTGGAAGCTATGGGATAGGCAATGCAAAGCCATGTATGAGATAAGGTTGACACAGTTGAGTCGATTTGACAAGTTATTAAATTTTGGATTCATAGAATTATGCATGTGATCATGAAAGTTTCAAAGCTCCCAAACTAGAATGTTACTATTTTAAATAGGTTGGAGAGATCCCGACTTTATTACCTAAACTTAGGAAAGTTCATGTGGTGAGGTGAACTCGGCCTCATTCGGGTTGGGTGAAGCTTAATAGTGATGGTAGCAGTTTGGATAATCTTAGGCTAACAGGAGCAAGGGGTATCATTTGTGATGACTATGGTCAGTGACGTGCTGCTTATTCTATATTCTTGGGCCAGGGTTCTAACAATTCTGCTAAAATGAAAAGTTTGCTAAAAGGGGTTCAAAGGTACTATCAGCTTGGTTTCTCTAGGGTAGAGATTGAGATTGATTCTCAACTTCTTGTTAATTGGATCATTAGGGGTGACTATAATATCTAGTATTTAGAGGATTTTTGGGACGATTTGAATGTTTGTTTTGCTTGCATGGAGTATAGAGTGCGCTATGTTTTTCAGGAAGGAAACGTTGTGGTTGATTTTCTTGCCAAGCAGGGTGTTGGAGGTTTAAATATGAATTGGAATGTTGATAGAGATATGCTGCCCAGTAAATTAAGAGCCTTCTTCGTATGAACAAATTTGATCTTACTTATTTACGAATATTGTAGTGTAGCTCCCGATAAGATGTATTTGGTTTATTTGTCTGTTTTTCTTACTTGCATGTGTCACCATCTTGGTGAGATTTTTTATTTTATATCAATTTGCTAGGGGCTGGTTCTTTTCCTTTGATTTGATTTGGTTTGTGATATTTATGTGAAGTTTTTGGTACATTGTATTGTGGTTTGCTTTTGATGTTTGGATTTAGCTTTATGTTTAGAGTTTTGTTATATATAAATAAATTTGTATATTAATGTTGTTATCTTCATATTTTAAATTTAAATTAGTATTATTTTTAATAAAATTTATTTTTTTTGACTAATCATATTGAATGAATATTCGTATTAGTGCGTAAAATCACTTACAATTAAATTTTTTCATATAATTATTTATATTTTTTAGGTATTGGTTTGTAATCATCATTTTTTTTTTATTATAAATGATGTTTATCAATAAAATTATAGCATCGTTTTCTTCTATAAAAAAATAATAAATAAATAAATATAGTTAACTAACATAAAAAGAATGAGAGCATTTATGACTCTCGACGCAAAAAAATAAGAAGGTAAATAAATAAAGAGAAAAAGATTAATTAAAAACAGAGCAAAGATAAGATCACACAGGGCTCAATGATTCGACTCATCACATCTCATATGAGGTTAAAAAGTTGACCAGAGTTGAGGTCCCACCACCATACGCCGCTTCGAAAAGCGTTTGTTCAAAGGGTTTTGAGGACAGAGAGAGTGTGAAAGATTTGCGAAAATCTCTGTTGCCTCTGCTAGTGCTTGACTCTGTGTGTGTTTGTGAGTCTCTGAACAAAGTCCAAAAACACCAACGTAACCGCTCGCTGCAGGAGCGACGTATGGCGATCCCTCTCTCCTCTTCAAATGGCATCTCTGCCAACACACGCTCCTTGTGCGCAGACCCTTTAGTGGGGTTCAATCAGAGCTTGTAAATTTTTCCTTTTTTTTTGCGTTTTTGTTTTCCACGAGATCCGTCGTTGCTGCCATGGCTGAATCCGTTTTCCTGTTTTGTGTGCTGGTCCTCTGCGCAAGCGCACCCTTATTATCGTCCGCAGAGCGCAGTGCCGAAACCATGGCGGAAGTCCAGGCCTTGACTTCTTTCAAACTCAATGTGCATGACCCACTTGGAGCGCTCTCCGGCTGGGATTCTTCCACTCCGGCTGCTCCCTGCGACTGGCGCGGAGTCGGCTGCGAGGACAACAGAGTTACGGAGCTCCGCCTGCCTCGCCTCCAACTTGGTGGCCGACTCAGCGACCGCCTTGCTGACCTGAGCATGTTGCAGAAGCTGAGCCTAAGGTCCAACTCCTTCAACGGGACCATACCTTCTTCTCTCTCCAAATGCACGCTCCTCCGCTCTGTGTTCTTGCAGTACAACTCGCTCTCCGGAAAGCTCCCGCCTGAGATCGGCAACCTCACCGGCCTCCGAATCCTCAATCTCGCGCAAAATCACCTTTCCGGTGATATCTCCGGCGATCTCCCTCCGGCACTCAAGTACCTTGATCTCTCCTCAAATGCCTTCACCGGCGAGATTCCAAGGAGCGTCTCGAACCTAACTGAGCTCCAGCTCATTAACCTCTCGTACAACCAGTTTGGAAGAGAGATTCCGGCGAGCTTCGGAGAGCTCCAACAGCTTCAGTACCTCTGGCTCGATCACAATCTCTTGGAAGGAACTCTTCCCTCAGCAATAGCCAATTGCTCGTCGCTTGTGCACCTAAGCGCCGAAGGCAATTCGCTTGGAGGTGTCGTTCCCGCTGCACTGGGAGCTCTTCCAAAGCTTCAGGTGCTCACGCTCTCGCAGAACAATCTCTCCGGTTCGGTCCCTACGTCGATGATCTGCAACGTCTCGGTCTATGCCCCGTCCCTTAGATTTGTTCAGCTGGGATTCAATGCGTTCACGGATATGGTGAGGCCCGAGACGTCAACGTGTTTCAGTGTTCTACAGGTTCTGAATATTCAACACAATCGGATTCACGGTGTGTTTCCCTCGGTGTTAACACTTATATCCACCTTAAAAACAGTTGATCTTTCCGACAATTTGTTCTCTGGTGTGGTTCCCGCTGAGATTGGAAACCTGGTGAGGTTGGAGGAGTTAAACTTGGCGAACAACTCGTTTAGTGGTGTAATTCCAATGGAGATCAAGAAATGTAGGTCATTAAGCATTCTTGATTTCGAGGCAAACCACTTTGCGGGAGAGATTCCCGAATTTTTAGGTGATATCAAGGGTTTGAAGGTGTTATCCCTCGGAGGAAATTCGTTTATGGGTTCAGTTCCGGCGAGTTTTCGCAATCTTTTGTTGCTCGAGACTTTGAACCTGAGAGCTAACAGATTGAATGGAACTCTGCTGGAGGAGCTAATGGGATTAAGCAATTTGACCACACTGGACCTCAGTGGTAATGGTTTTTCTGGTGAAATTCCAACGAGCGTTGGTAATCTGAGTCGGTTAATGGTATTGAATCTGAGTGATAATGGTTTTTTCGGGAGGATTCCGCCGAGCATGGGAAATCTTTTCAGGTTGACGAGTCTGGATTTGAGCAAACAGAATCTCTCTGGGGAGTTACCCTTTGAGCTTTCGGGTTTGCCAAATTTGCAAGTGATTGCTCTGCAGCAGAACAACTTTTCAGGGGATGTTCCTGAAGGGTTTAGTAGTTTGATGGGTTTGCGCTATTTGAACCTAAGTTCCAATGCCTTCTCCAGTCACATTTCGGGAAATTACGGTTTTCTTCGGTCACTGGTGGTGCTGTCATTGTCGAATAATCATGTTTCTGGACCTATTCCACCGGAGCTCGGTAACTGCACTGATATGGAGGTTCTCGAGCTCCAGTCAAACTCTCTAATGGGCCACATTCCTGCGGATCTGTCTCGACTTTTGCATTTGGAAGTGCTTGATTTGGGTGGAAACAATCTGACAGGTGACATCCCAGAGGAGATTTCCAAGTGCTCGTCTTTGACAGCTTTATTACTGGACTCGAATCATCTTTCAGGTGGCATTCCGGTCTCATTATCCCAGCTATCAAATTTGAGAAAGTTGGACCTTTCTAGTAACAACCTAAGTGGGGTAATTCCACCTAATCTTACAATGATTTCCAGCTTGGTGAGCTTCAATGTGTCGAGTAATAACCTCCAAGGCGAGATCCCTGCAATGCTGGGTACTCGATTCAATGACCCATCAGCCTTTTCAGGTAATCAGAACTTATGCGGGAAGCCAATGGGTCGAAATTGTCAGGGGATGACTGATGGGGATGGGAAGAGGAGGCTGATTTTGTTAATTGTTGTTGCTGCAAGTGGGGCTTGCCTACTGGCATTGTGTTGCTGTTTCTACATTTTCAGCCTCTTGAGGTGGCGGAAGAGGCTCAAAGAAGGGGCATCTGGGGAGAAGAAACGAAGTCCTGGGAGGGCTAGCTCAGGGGCAAGCGGAGGCCGCGGAAGTAGCACCGATAACGGTGGTGTGGGGCCGAAGCTGGTGATGTTCAATAACAAGATCACACTAGCAGAGACAATTGAGGCAACCAGGCAGTTCGACGAAGAGAACGTACTAAGCAGGACAAGATATGGGTTGGTTTTCAAAGCAAGCTACAACGATGGAATGGTGCTATCCATCCGCAGACTCCCAGACGGTTCTCTCGACGAGAACATGTTCAGAAAAGAAGCAGAATCGCTAGGCAAAGTGAAGCACCGAAACTTGACTGTCCTGCGCGGATATTATGCTGGCGCACCCGATTTGAGGCTCCTTGCCTACGACTACATGCCCAATGGAAACCTCGCGAGTTTGCTCCAAGAAGCATCCCACCAAGACGGCCATGTCCTCAATTGGCCAATGCGCCACCTCATTGCGCTCGGCATCGCCCGCGGCTTGGCCTTCCTACACAGTTCCTCCATGGTGCATGGCGATGTCAAGCCTCAAAGCGTTCTTTTCGACGCCGATTTCGAAGCCCATTTGTCTGATTTCGGTCTGGACCGCCTCACAGTAGCAACCCCTGCCGAAGCCTCCACTTCAACCACTACGATCGGCACAATAGGCTATATATCGCCAGAAGCAGTCCTAACAGGGGAAGCCACAAAAGAATCAGATGTCTACAGCTTCGGCATTGTCCTGCTCGAGCTTTTGACCGGGAAGAGACCCGTGATGTTCACGCAGCAGGACGAAGACATTGTCAAGTGGGTGAAGAAACAATTGCAAAAGGGTCAAATTACAGAGTTGCTAGAGCCGGGCTTGCTGGAGCTCGACCCCGAATCATCAGAATGGGAAGAGTTCTTGCTTGGAGTCAAAGTCGGGTTGCTCTGCACAGCACCGGACCCCCTCGACCGACCAACCATGTCCGACATCGTCTTCATGCTGGAGGGTTGCCGGGTCGGGCCCGATATTCCTTCATCCGCCGATCCAACCTCACAACATTCTCCGGCATAAGCCGAGACCCTTTCTATTTTTCGGAACCTTGACCATTTTTGTTTTTTGCCTAGCTGAATTTTTAGATTCTCTCTGATTTCTTTTTTATTTTATTTTTTTTCTCGATTTGAAAGAAAAGATTGCTATCAACGTAAGTTACGCTCTTTTTTTCTTTTTATTTTTGCCATTGCTTGTCTGCATGCCAATTGAATCAATTGATGCCGGCCTGCGTAGCATCAGCAAGGTGGGTCCACCAAAGCTTGAATATTTTCTTCAATGGAGCCCACTGCTTTCCCGCCAAAAGGCCGAGTGCGGACTTTTTCTGCCAGGAAGTCACGTGGCTTTTTCTTGGGCGAAGGCGAAGGGATCTCGGTTAATTGCAGCGAGTAAAAAATGTAGCCGTTAGTGGTGGGCGGGGTCCCGAGGTTATACACCCTGGCAAAAAGACTGTCGTTTCCCCAAGACGACAGGTCGGTTCAGTTGTTTTAATTAGGATGCACTGGAAGTAGGAAGAAGAAGACAAAGTTTACAGGTCCCACTAGGAAGCTCCGTAAAGCTGTTCAAACAGAGAGGGAAAGGAAATAAAAATAGTGGGTCACCAAACTCTTCTTTTTATTTTGTGGGGACCCCTAAATCCTAATTTCGTTTCTTTTAATAGACATGAAAATTTATCATCTTTTCTGTTTTTGTCCAATTGTACTGAACTGATGTAGTACAAAGATGTTCCAAATTTTATAGTTTATTTGCAAATTTCTATTTCAAATTTTTTTATCTCATTTCATTACATTCATTTTTGAAACCTAATTTAAATATAAATATTTTTAAATTAATAATTACGAATTTTTTAAATTAATTATTACATCCGAAGTGTACTGAACTGAACTGATGCTAGAACAAAGATGTTCCAAATCTCAAAGTTTATGTGAAAATAGATTTCATTTTAATATTTTTATCTCATCATATTTATTTTTCAAACATAATTTAAATACAAATATTTTTAAATTAATAATTATAAATTTTTTAAACTTTCAAATAAAAAATAATTTAATTTTTTTAAATTTTTCAACAAAAATAATATTATAAAATAATATTTTAACTTTATAATATTTTTTATTTAACTTTTTCTCATTCATTTTCTAAAATTCAAAAAATACTCAATTTAAACTATATCACCACTATTTACAAACTATCTTAATATTATTTATAAAATTTTCATCTTATCTCTCCCTAGACAAGCCCTTATGTTTTCTGTTTTGTTGGAATTTGGAAGAACTCAAAGTTTTGAATAACGTTTCAATGACCGTTTTAGCTAAACCACTAGAACGAAATATTTTGGTATCAATACTATTTCCGGTATCGTTTCGGGATAGTTTATATATAGATAAATTAATTATATATGTATAAATTATATTTTAAAATAGCATCAGTGCAAGTCTTAAAAAGTTAAAACACATTGTTTGCGTCGTGTTTTGCACACCTTTAGGTCAAGCTCCGGCAACTTAAGTCTTCGATCACAAGCCTGCAAAAGATAGAGAAGACTGCGACTTTGAGAGGGCGACCTAGGGACCGAGTAACCTCCGATGCCAAAGTTAGTAAATATTCTTATAAGTTTTATAAATAAGTAAATGAGTCTAAAGATTAGAGCGCTATTCTCATATCTGGGATGTGCTATTTATACTATAAGTCTGGGGGAACAAATTGTGCCTGCTCCCATGAAGTCTGTGCTTTCCGTACTGTTCCTTGTGTCAGAATCTTTAAATACGGCATGGCTCTGCGACGGAGCCATTAATGTGGCATGTTACTCGAGTAGTGGAGACATTAATGCGGTGTGGTTCTCTAACCTCATTCTCTCAGACTGTCTTCTTCTTGGTTTGTTGATGCCTTTTCTATCAGTAGATCAAAGGCTCCTGTATATTACGCCTGCTATGTGGGAGGGCACTTAAGGGCTGGACACTACTCGAGGGGTCTTCAGATCGACGAGTCTCATCCCCTGCAGCACCATCCCTCCTGCATGTTGTGTCCATAGGACTTTTCCTGTGGGTCGGGTTTGGAAATAACTACCCTAGGTCGGGCGTTTGGCCTTTCTTCTCTCTATCCATAGGCTTCTCAAGCTTAGTGGGAGAAAATTTCCTTACAGTTATCTCGTTAATTCTCACCGGATGAAGACGGTGTGAATTTTCTTATTATTTGGCTCGCCTTACCGTTAAGGTCGAGATCTCTTTGTTAATGTGTGCTGTTCTGAAGTTTCGGGATGGCTCCCATTGGTTGGTAATCCTGGCAGATTTTCCCATCGTCCTTGATTGGCTCCCCTTTTGATGGCGTCCTTTCAAGCTCATTAATGAGGGCATGTTAGGCAACTCTTTACAATCACGTCGCTTTGTAGACTGCACTTTCGAAACTTGAAGCGGCACATAGCTCATCTTCAACCACTGCCTGTCAGAGACTAACCGTCACCCTCCTCTTATAAACAGTGGGAGTGGGGCATGGTTTCCGTCTATTGTGTTGTAACCGCCCTATTCTTCTTTGATTTTCTCGAGTTTTCTTTCCTCTGCCCAATCTTCTTCGCTGTCTTATTCATTGGTGGTGATGGCCTCCAAAAAATCTATTCAATCCAATGTTTCCAATACTGGGCCATTGTTTGGGGGCAGCGGATGGCGCCACGAGAAGGATAAGACAACCTTTAGACCTACATTTTCCTATAGTGCCCCATGGAGAGGTTATTATTAATCTGTTGATGACCTTATCGTTGAAGATTTCGTTAGTCCCATACTTTCTTATTGGTGCTTTGCTGGTAATATGAAAGTGTGAAGTAGATGTTTTGCATTGTCCTGAAACATCACATTCTCATTAAATATAATGAAAGTACATGCTGGATGAAAATGTATTACAAAATCAAGGAAAATGGAATTTATGGTCGAGGAGGTTGTTGCCACCCTTCCTTCTAAGGCCGTGCACCACCCCTCCTCACTCAAGACTAGTAGGGTAAGTTGTAGATGGAGGTATGCCACGGCTCCTTTGGTGGTGCCAGGCCTAAGTTGTCTTCGGGTAGGTCGATATGATGGCCCTTAAGCTGTTGAGGGTGGGCCTCCCGATAATGGCATTGTACGGCGATGGAGTCTTCACTACCAGGAAGTTGACCATGACAGGGGTCGTGCAGCTGCTACTACCAACAAGGACGGACAGCATGATGGTTCCCACATGTTGGACCACACTTCTAAAGAAACCTTTTAAGGGCATGAGGGCGGGTTGCAGCCGAGCAACCTCTATTGCCCATTCTGGTGAAGGCTTCCCAGAGCAGGATGTCTGTGGAACTCTCGTTATCAATGAGGATTTTGCAGGTAGTAAGTTGGTGACAAGTATAGTGACCACTAGCACGTCGTCGCGAGGGTACCAGACCCATTTTTTGTTGGCCTTCGTGAAAGAGATAGTAGGGGTAGGGTCACCCCTTCGCTGTTTGGCGGGGTGATACTTAGCTGAGCACACCTCGTGGTATTGGGCTTGTCTAGCGTGTGCTTTCCTACATGAGGAGGTAACACCCCGTGCCCATGAATCCTCCAACTATGATTCGAATTTCCCTAAGTGGGGGCTCCTGCCTTAGTGGCGAACGAGCACGATCTGGCGGTGGCTCTCTTATTGCCGGTCACCACTGAGGACTATTTGCCCGCCTGTTCCGGTCGCCTTGATCCCAACTCCTTTCTCTCAACCTTCCCCTTTTCTCTTGCTCTAGTCTCCGAGCTGGGGAGTGGCATCGCTTCTGCTGCTCCTCATATTCCCTCCTCCCTTGCGGGAAGAAGCAATCCTCGGTCTTGTGTAAGGTAGACCGATGATATATGCAATAGCGGCGCATTGTTCCTCGATCATCTTCCCTTTGTATGGTGAATATGGGTTGGTTGTACTACGGTCTGGGTCCCTCTGCCGGGACTTCCTCCCTTCACTTTTCATGGGAGCCCTTTTTTCCTTTTTCATGGGGCTTAGCCTTGGTTGGGACCTTCTCCATTTTCTCCGCACACTCCACTTCCTTCCTTCGTGGCTTCATCAATACTCGAAAAGTGTCATCCGCGTTGATGAAGTTGTCGACCTAGTCCATGAACTCTTGCAACCTCATAGGAGTCATTTTGGCCAGCTCTGCCATAAACTTGGATCATGGCCAAATTCCTCCCAGGAGCGCTGCCAAAGCTATGTTCTCATCTTGGTCGTCAGTAGTCATGCGCTCCTTGTTGAACCGAGATAGGTAGGATTTCAGGCTTTCATCCTCTATTTGTTTGATGGTGAGGAAGTATGCAGCCAGATGTCGCCTCCTTCTACTCGACATGAACTGGGTTAAGAATAATTTGGCCAGTTCGCCAAAGCTATCCACCGATCCAGGTGCTAGTGACCCGAACCATGTACATGTTGAAACGCCCTACAAGCTACTTCCCCGGGGAAGCCATGCAGCGTCATGTGAGCCTTGAAGGTTTTTATGTGCTCAAGGGGGTCCCTTCCTCCATCATATATCTCCATAGTGGTGACTTTAAACTTTGGTGGTAAAGGCACTACCATTACTTCTTCAATATAAGGGTAGACATGTGCTTGTGAGCAACTGGTCTATCGTTCAAGACATACCTACCTTCCTCGCTATCTCCTCGTTTTTTCCTTTTAAGGCTGTGGAGCTAGTCCTGCATATTCTTCTGCTCATCTTCTTTATTAGGTCTTGCTTGCGTGTTTCGAGACCACACATGCTCACTGTCGCTGGATCCTGCTCCATCATTCTACTCCTGTTGAGGTTTTCTGAGCTCCTCGTTTTCTTGCAGAATGTTTGTACTTTGTCGGTTAGCTTTGTTACCCATTCCTCCATAGTCTTCAATTTTACTTCCATGACGTCCCCTATGTTTCTCCTGAGTTTTTTGGAGCGGGTTGTCGCAGGCATGAGAAGGATACGCAAGATCGATTACGATCCCACAGACGGGGCCACTGTGAACATCATGTTTCGTACACCTTTAGGCCATGCTCCGACAATTTAGGTCTTCAATCACGGGCCTGCAAAAGATAGAGAAGACTGCAACTTTGAGAGGGCGGCCTAGGGGCCAGGTAACCTCCAATGCCAAAGTTAGTAAATATTCTTAAAAGTTTATAAATAAGTAAAAGAGCATAGGGATCAGAGCGCTATTCTCATACTTGGGATCTGCTATTTATACTAGAAGTCTGGAGGAACAAATCATGCCTGCTCCCATGACGTCTGCATTCTCTGTATTGTTCCTTGTGTCAAAATCTTTAAATGCGGCATGGCTCTGCAACGATGTCATTAATGTGGCGTGTTACCTAGGTAGTGGAGCCATTAATGCGGCATGATTCTTTGACCCCTTCTCTCAGACTGTCTTCTTCTTGGTTCGTTGAGGCCTTTTCTGTTAGTCTGCTATGTGGGCGGGCACTTGAGAACTAGACACTATTCGAGGGGTCCTCAGATCGACGAGTCTTATCCCCTGCAGCACCATCCCTCCTGCAGGTTATGTCCAGAGGACTTCTCCCGTGGTCTGGGTTAGGAAATATCTACTTTGGGCTGAGGTTTTGGCTTTTCTTCTCTCTATCCACAAGCTTCTTGGGCTTAGTGGGGGAAAATCCCCTTATGCACAGATTTATAAAACTCTAATACTTCTAAATTCTCAATCTAACTATTAAAAAAATAATCACTTATCTTCATCACGAAAGGGGAGTATGGATTTGATTTTCAATTCTCGAGAATAGGGATTAAAAAAATTAAGAAAATAGTCTTTAGATATGAGAATTGGAGTGAAAATTATGAAAATACACTAAAAATACAAAAATACAAAATGTTGGCCGGTACATTGAAAACTGGTCGACCCATCAAAAATCGACCGGTATTGACAACCAGTATTTGACCCTGTACGAAATACCTATCTCTCTCTGTCGATTACTATTCTGGCACGGCATTCAAAACCTTGGAATGCCGTGCCAAAACTAGACATGGTGAACTCTTAAATCGAGCAATATTTCCCTTTCACATTTTATTATTCTCAATATATGAACTAATATTTTTTTTAGTCAAATATTTATATGAGATGTTATTTAAAATATAAAATATGTGAAATCTTTGTTTGGAACTTGGATCAGATTGAGATCAATTCAGTTTAATCTAATTTTAAGCTGAGTCTAACATCCAAACACTAGCTCTCAAATTACTAAACTCATCTCAACTCAAAACTTCTTTTCAACTTAACACCTCTTTACATGTAGAATTCACAACCTTTTTCTACTTCTTATAAATACATCTAAACTCATCTTAACATCTAAACACATATTAATTTGGCCTCATAAAACTTACTCTATCATCTCAATTCATTAAAGAACTTAATTCTTATCAACTAAGCTGAACATTTGAACGGAACCAAGAATGTTATATTTAAAATACATTTAATCCTGCTTGCATTGGGCAAAGAATAGTAAAATAAAAATGTACAAAACTAAAATATTCAAAGTGGCCGTTGAGCGTCCTTCTCCCCATAGTTTAACCCGTTGTATTAATTTCTGGGTCTGTCAGTAAGGCACACCGCACCACGACGATAGATGTGTTGTAGCCCAAGTAAGAAATGGAGCATTATTCTAAAGTCCAATTCCAATGAAAGCCCCTCGAAACTTCTTCCATGTCAGGGAAAAGAGAATTCCCAGCTACAAGTAGGGGTGAAAACTGACGGCCTTATGAGATGTTAGAAGGGGAGAATATCGGCAGTCTCACTGGTTGGTACGGTTCTTTGGTTTGCCATTGGTGTCGCTATGAAGGAGGGGGGAGTGGCGGGCTGTGCCATTGGTAGCCCCGATTTTGAAAGAAGTAGAGGGAAGAAGAGGACGAGGAAAGAAGAAAGGGAAGTTTATTAATCCAAGGTCGAAATGACGTCGCGCCCCATAGCTTCACCTAATTTTTTTTTTATAATTAGAACTAAAACAACATCATTTCACTCACTTAAGTGAAACAATGTCGTTTTATATACGTATAATATATATAATCGGCCGGTTCAACAGTTTGATATTGGTTTAAACCAAAACCGAACCGGCCAACGTCTATTTTGAGTTATTTCTACCGCCTACCGATTGGTTCTACGCCAGTTTCAAACCGATTTCGTACTCCTGCAGCCGGTTTGCATCAATGATTACCGGTTTCCTTAAATTTTATACAGCCCTAACTATAAGTTGAAACACTGTGCTCTTTCCGTGCGTGTATTTGAATGCAACAATAATATTTTTATCTTGAATTTTCTCATTTTTAACCATATACAGACTTGGAATTTGTTGATGTAGCCAATCACTTCAAATGCAAAACAAAAAGTTTTAAGAAAGTATTTTTGTTTAGAGAAAGAATCCAACCCATTCAGTGAAGGAGATGTCAAATGACGGGACGTGATCAAAATCTTCTGTAAACTCAACTAAGAAGTCCTCATGTTTTGGTAATCCAACCAACTCTCCAGTTGAATAGCTGAAAAATGGCAACGCTCGAATGAGCTTGTCTCTGCTTTTGACAAATAGGCTATTCTTAATTCAGGCCTAATTCTGCCGAAGTCCTTTGGATCAATTGCCAACGTATTGATTTCTCACTTAAGAAAACTAAGGTGGGTTTGGATGTTGAAGTGAGTTGAGTTGAGTTGAGTTGAGATGATAAAATATTGTTAGAATATTATTTTTTAATATTAAAATTGTTTTGGAATTTAAAAAAGTTGAATTGTTTATTATATTTTGTATTGAGATTTGAAAAATGTGTAATGATGAGTTGAGATGAGTTGAGATGAGTTAGGTATCGAATCTCCCTCTCTCATATATATAAAAAAAAAAATTTAGGCCAAATACTTAAGCATAAATTCATAAAGAAAAAGTATTTTAGTACAAAAAATTTCATAAAAGTAAATTTATGAATTGACATGACTTAATGTGATATATCATATTATAAAATTATTTTTGTTATAAAATAAATCTAACGTATCACTTGAAAACATGTCAATTTACTTCTATAAAAAAATTTTATACCTATAACAGTTCTGTTCATAAAGGTGAGAAAATGGGTGTCCAACGGCTCATAGAGTTCCAACTCTCGTTCTAGGAATTCCCAAATGAAGAAGGGACCAAGTGCAGGATACCCTGAAAATAACAAAATCTTTTAACACACTACGCAAGTAATTCTCTTGGATCACCTTCAAGAACACCATAGCCACTAGGAATATAACTGCTTCGGTTTAGAACAATATTTTTATAACCAAATCGGTATATAATAGTTTTGAAAATTTATGAACTGATATAAGACCGATTCACCACTGAAAAAATTTCAATTTTTCCAATTTTAGTCTGGTTTTTCCAGTTTAATGGATTATCTATGTTAGTAATACTATAATGTTTACATATACTAAACTATTAATCTATTTATATTATAGTGTAAGTACTTATTTTATAATAATTAATACATACTAAGATAGTATTGAATTTAACTATAGTCCATACAAATTCTATACTTTTTATACGAATATATATATTTTTTGAATGGATACAGACTTCATTTCATTAATGAATCGAAGTTACAGTTATGACTTATCAATACAGAAAAAACCCGAACTACAAGTCAAACTACGCATCTGCTCTGGGGCACCCCCGCACACAAATTCCTTTGTGGCGAACCTTGTCTTAACTTTTATAAACTCTCTCTTAACAGAGAAAGCACTCTGTAAAAACAGAACTAACCAACCCCTCTTCCAAAGAAGAGAAGCACTGGCCCCCTCCGTCCTCCTAGAAGATGAGTACGCGACTCTGCTGCCATAGACATTAAGTCCAATAGCCTATTTCTATTTTATTAATAACTAAAAAAAACACTGCAAAAAATACACGTTAAAAAAACATAACCATATTAAAAAACTACAAATGGGCTTAGGGTTTCATCACTTCCTTAACCCGCCGTACCCCATCCTTTCACTTTCTTTTATTTTCCTTTTTTTTCTTTTTCTTTCTTCTTCTTCTCCTTACTACGATTTCTGCATTGCCGCCGCGCCCCCTCTCTCCCTAACCAGTCATCTACGCTGCAATCTCTGCCCAACACAAGTATCGGCGTGAGCCCCGGCAGCACGCCCCACCATACAGTAGCTTCACGAGCCCAAACAGCACGAGCACCCAGCACGAGCACGGACACTGGCCTCCACTGCGTAGGCAACTCCTACGCACGAGCACCGACCACGCGACCACCAGCCTTAGCTTCGCCCGCCCCTCTTGACCAAACTCCTGCCCCAGATAGCAACCAATCCTGGTGGCTCAGCACCTCACTCGGGGCAAAATGAATAAAAGGAAAAGAAAACAAGGATTTTCGGAAATGAAGAAGATGAATAAAGATCTCTAAGTGAAGAAGAGAAATACTTGGGAACAAAGGCTAAATCTGAAAAATACACAAAAAACCCCCAGAAAGCACACGGAAAGGCTAGGTCTCTGAGTGCTTACCTTTATTAGAACTAAACAAACACAATAAACAAAAACAGACTGAAAAAACTACGGATTGGATGTGAGGGGGGAGGAGCCAGAGCTCCGACCCCGTCAAACAAGATTCGGGTTGGAAGAGACTTTTTTTAGAGAGAAGATACAGTTTCTCTCAAGGGGATTCCCCCAAGTTTTCAAATAATTATACGAATATATATAATCAAATGTGTAAAACTATATTTACAAAAAGAATATATATATTATAATTTATTATGCTAAAAATGTATTTGATCTTGATATATATCAAAAGTAAGTTTATATTAATAACTTAATATTAATAGTCATATTTAAGATTAAAATTTCAAGTTATATTAATTTTATATTATAAAATTAAAATTTTATTTTATATTAATTAACAATTTAGCATTTAATATCTATAATATAATATAAAAACTTATATATAATATAAAAACTATTTTATATATAGAAATCGGTGTAGTTCGGTTCAAAACGGTTTTCAAAATGTGAAAACGGGTACCGGACTGGTCCGACCGGGTTTCCAGTTTATTTTTATGGCCCTAGCAGCAACCAACAAATGCTTACAACAAACTACATAGGCATCTACATCCAGCACACGGGAAAAGAAAAAACGTTCAAGAAAAAAGATTACAAGTCAATACAGAGGGGACCGACAAACAGAATCAATTACTACAACGTTGAAGAAATATGATTTAGCTGGCATTATGATCATCAGAAATGTATAAGAATGTTTCAGATGGCTGTGCTACAACAATGGTTCTTTAAACTATCATCTAAAACACAGCAAAAGCTGGAGCAACAGATTATTATGCTTCATTCCAAAGGAAACTTGGCTCCAAATTAGTATAGAAACTCACACTTAACAATGTAATTGAAAGGCCATAATGAAAATGAATAACCTGAAGCTAGCAATCCCTACAACACCAACAATAGCTGCTTGCAGCAAACCTTTCCTTTCTCTAATCTGCTCTCGATTGGCCAGCTCGAGAAGAAAGGATGATACCAACAATGAGGCCATACAAGGCCAAGGCTTCCGCAAAGATGAGAATGAGAATCATTCCAACAAAAAGCTTCGGCTGCTGTGCATTTGCTCTGTAGAAATACAATCAAAGTCTATAAAAAACAAGCTTTGAAGTGAACAAAAACAAAAACAAAGGCAGTCTGGTGGCTTGGTTATGGCAAGTTCACATGACCACGACAAAAAATTGAACAAATGAAGGAATCAAAAACGCAACAGAACAAGATTGTTGCATCCTGAGTCAAAACCTTGAAAGATTCAAAATGTAGAGGGACTCTTAATTCATGGTAAGATTGAGTGGTTACAATGTCCGATTCAATAATATAATATTATTCCCAAAGAAAAATAGAGCCCGTGTCACCACATTTTCACCATAACCATCCACATGACTCCAGACTAAAACGTATCATATATGTGAGAGAGCGAAAGAGAGAGTACCTGACACCGGCATCACCGACGATACCGATAGCCATACCGGCGGAAAGGCCAGCAAGACCACAAGCGAGACCGGAGGAGAGGTGGGCGTAACCGTCGAAAAGGTAATACGATTTGGCCTTTGGGTTAATCCCCGTACTGATAATAACCGCAATGATCAAACCGTAGATACCTAGCACTCCAGCCATAACGACGGGCACGATCGACTTCATCACAAGCTCCGGCCGCATGACTCCCATGGAGGCGACGCCCACGCCGCTCTTTGCTGTGCCATATGCCGCTCCCATACCTAAAAAACAAAACAATCAAAGCTCAAATTGTTTTGGAATGGCCAAAGTTTTAAAGGAAAGGGAAGATAAATAATACGTGGCCGCGAAAATAAAGAATTTTACGCCATGATTTTCTCGACAACCAAACGGAGGGTAAGGGCTTGTGCAGTGTGCTTACATGAGAAAACCAGGGCAGCCGCGGCGCCGAGGAAGCCAAAGAACGGAGCGGTTTCGTCGCCGCCGAATGTGGACATATTTCCAGGATTTGATTGGATTTGGGAGAGTTTTGGAAATTGATTGTAAATTACTAAATTGAGAGAGAGAGAGAGAGAGAGAGAG
>QEOT01003301.1:241379-284709 GCA_003123785.1 Pterocarya stenoptera
CTCTTTGCTGTGCCATATGCCGCTCCCATACCTAAAAAACAAAACAATCAAAGCTCAAATTGTTTTGGAATGGCCAAAGTTTTAAAGGAAAGGGAAGATAAATAATACGTGGCCGCGAAAATAAAGAATTTTACGCCATGATTTTCTCGACAACCAAACGGAGGGTAAGGGCTTGTGCAGTGTGCTTACATGAGAAAACCAGGGCAGCCGCGGCGCCGAGGAAGCCAAAGAACGGAGCGGTTTCGTCGCCGCCGAATGTGGACATATTTCCAGGATTTGATTGGATTTGGGGGAGTTTTGGAAATTGATTGTAAATTACTAAATTGAGAGAGAGAGAGAGAGAGAGAGAGAGAGGGGGGGTGTGGAAGGAAGCTTCGCCTCTTTGGTGTGGGTCACTACAGGCCGTACAATCTTTTACGGTCGGTGGCTTCTAGGATCTCCGGTGTCGGTAACTGAGCGGGTTAAGCTAAAGCATGGGCTGACAATTTCTGTATGGGCCGTGCTCCTCGGGCCCAGATCCTACACAGCTAGGACAGTCGACCCAGCTCAATTAACGGTCTAGGCTTAATCATGGGCTTATCATTGTGCACAAGCCCATTTAATAATATTAAGAGTAATGCTATATAGAATCGTGAATTATTTAAGCATATCACGAAATATTTTTGAAAAAGAGCGACTACTATTAAAAAATTAATTTTTTTTTTTCATGTAAGTTTTGTATAGGTCTCATATTTACTGACTTTTTTGAAATAGATGTGAGATGCTTGCGCACTCCATAAATGTAAATATCATTTTTCTAATATAAATGTTAAAAAAGAGATGATATTTACAATTACAAAGTGTACAAGTGCAGTGCACTCTTTTTTAAAAAAGTAAGTAAATATAAGATCCATAAGAAAAAGAACGAAAAATGTTAGATACAATTATAGCCCAATGGGTTGTGCAAACGTCGCACACACCTTTTGAAAAAGAGGGAGTCTACCATTAAAAAATTAATTTTTTATGTAAATCTCATATTTACTCATTTTTTTTGAAAAAGAGTATGTGGCGCTTGCGCATTCTATGACTGCAAATATCATTTTTCTATGAGAAATTAATTTTTTAATGGTGGGCCCCCATTCTTTTCCAAAAGGAGTATGTAGCATTTGCACAACCCATAACTGTATTTAGTATTACTCATCTTAAAAATCATTCGGTTATGCGCTAGGTTAAGAATATTAAAGAGCAATGCAATTTCATCTTAAATTCTGTTATTCTCAACCATATTTATAGTTTTATATAAATGAGGTCATATGGAGCTTTTGCCTCAACAACTGTTACATGTAGCGGAAGACTTGTTGTGGCGGTAAGATCACGTTAAAGAACTCACGAACTAAAGAAAATAAGAGATCTGCTTGTAGCGAGCTTCTACCATTAATTTGTTAAGTGTAGTCTTTTGAGACGACATTATTCCTAATTAAGAGGAATTATCGCCGTAACAGCCACCAAGAAGGTAACTTCAATGTCTCTTAAAGCATTGTACAGTTTCAGCGGCCTCCTCAGAGGGAGGTTCCCCTGCTATTCCAGCAGAAGCCAATCCTCCGAGCTAAGAAATCCTCTTGTCAATTTCTAAATAATAGTATTCAGTTTTTGCATCTTCTGCACACTTTCTTCATCGTTTATTGTGCCCCTCCAAAGTCAGTACTACTGCTAGCTGGGTCTTCTGATAGTGCAGAGTTTTTGCATCTTTTGCATTGTAAAGGAAATGCATGTATCATTCGTTAAAATAATGGGTATTAATTTCGGCTGTTCTTACTTTCTCTTCTACAATTTTATCCGATTTTTAGACAAGTAAGTGGTGGGTTAAGCTTGAACCTTAGCCATGATGCGCATAAGTAACAATTATAGCCTTTTTTTTCGTCTTCATGCTGCATGATCTTCAGTGTTCTCTACTTACAGAGCAGAGCATAAATGCCATAAGAATGGACACTAATTATGACCATTTTGATGGACTAGATGAACGTGCTAATGCTTAAATTTTAATACATTTTGATTGAGCTTTACACTATAAGAAGAAGGGAAAAAACAAAAAAAAGGAGATTCAAATGATATTGATCTTGCTTTCATCATTTCTATTATCTGCTATAAAATTGTAGTGCAAAAATGCGGTATTTCCAATTCCCAACGCCCTAAAAAGTTGACTTTTAGCATTTCCTGATCATTGATTATGCTTATTGGGGATTGTTATAATGAATACAAAGATGATTAGCTTTACATTATATTCAGGGTATTGGACATATAATATATTACACCTGCAAAGTGCAGGAGGAATTAATGGCCGCCACACGTTCATTTCAGATCATAGGGAAAATGGGGCCAATCCATAGATAGGAATATGAGAAGGAAACTCTTGTAAAGCATGCATTACTTTGATATTATTACCAGTTTGTTATCTGGACATTCTGATGCAAAGTGCAATCCTTCCATGATCATGCTTTCCATTACTTTATAAGGTGATGAACCATCGATCACCCATTTCCAAATATTGCCTATTCACAGATATATGTTTCTGGAGATCATGTTAACCTAATATCCAAACACCACCCATATCAGCTCTAGCAATTGGTGATTGGGCCATAGTTGGAACCAGGCAAATGAATGGCATGAGATGCACAAGCATTAGTAGCATGTGGTGGCCAGCAATATCCGCACTATATCAGCCTTCCTCTAATCATGAAAACCAAATTTCGATTGCATTCAGGATCTCAAATACAGGTAGGGCATGCACAGATAGCGATCTGTCTGCATAATACGATTGATTGTACAGTAGACCAGCGCAGGATGGATAATACCAAGTTAAGTTGATTGAACTACTAGAAACATCGATCCAGGAAAAGGAGGAAGAAACAGACAACATTAAACAGTACCATATTGCTGCTTTTTGACTAACTAGCTAGCATAAACCAAAACGACAATTTGTTTCCAATGAAAAACAAAAATCGTAGCTAGAACTAAGAACTAAAAGTGGCATGTCTACGAAATACAAGCAAGATCATTGAGATCTTAAGCAGTCAATTCCATGGCACGTTTGTAATTGATTGAAACTGGGCCCTCCACTGGCACCTTAGAAATATCTAATCAACAAGGGGTGGAATAGGAGCCAACCCAATGGAAACACAGCATCCATGCCGAGGTGCAGGACCCCTCAGCTCACCTGTGGCCATCATGGCATTGGCATCTATCGCCTCCCGCCCCAAATTCTTTCTCAATCCATGACCCATCTTCGCCCACACCTTATGCCTAGAGAGTTCCTGTTCAACTGAAACATGACCCATCCATCTATTTCACTGATCACTCATTTCTCTGCTATTCTTTACCAAAAGGTTCGAGACAACACACCAAATAAAATATAACACATGAAAAGCATATCTATATATATATATATATTTATATATATATATTTATATAGATATATATACCTACCTGTTGGGAGAACATTTTTTGCTTTCAATCACACGTTACAGAAATCAAAACACATCATTTAATTTAAAGTTTAAACCTATCAGATTAGTACTTCAGTGTTAGAGGTACTAAGATGATCAAGATCCTCTTAAATTCTTATCCAAATTTTAAAACCTCAATATGAGAGATTTGAATATATAATGAAATAAACATTATGACATCTATTGAATATTTTAGTGCTGCATGCCTGAAAAATTAGCACGGACAACAATAAATAGTACTATAGATCAGTTGATGATGGAAACTGGCCTTGCCCTCCTCTTTCACTCCCACGTTTCTCCTCGACATTGGGTTGACGCTTTCAGCACAGCAACCTACATTATCAACCGGTTGCCTATGCCCGTTCTTGGTGGTATTTCACCCTTTGAAATTCTCTCTGGTAAGTCTCCTAATTATGAAAATTTTCACCCCTTTGGGTGTCGAGTCTACCCTTGCTTATGTGATTACGCACCTCACAAATTTTCTCCCCACAGTTCACCATGTATTTTCCTTGGCTATAGTTCCTCACATAAAAGTTTTCGTTGTTTTGACACTGGAACTTCTCGCATATACATTACCCGACATGCTCGCTTTGATGAAATTTTATTTTCCTTTTTCAAACGCTTCCCATGCAAACTCTATAGCCAACATTGACTTTTCAAATTTTTTTGAGCCCTGTCCCTTGAACAAACTCCCAGGCATCTGCACCCACTACTACGCAGATCACCCCTGCTACTCCTTGCCATTTTTGTACAGATGACCCTGCTGTTGAGTCTTTGCAAGATTCCTCATTTGAAACGGCATCAACCTTTTCTTCAGCTGCAGTTTCTCCAGCACCTGCGTCTGCTACGAACTTGGTGTCATCTCCAGATTCTCTGGCCCCGTCTACTACCAATACTCAACAGCTCCGTGTGCATCTCATCCTATGGTTACTCGTGCGAAATTTGGCATTTTTAAGACACGGCATTGAGCCCATCTCAGCCTTGTGCAGTCCTCCCCATTGCTTCATGCTCTGCTTGTCACCTCTGAGCCTAAGGGATTTAAATCGGCTGCCAAACATCCAGCTTGGCTCGCTGCCATGGACGACGAAACGAAGGCCTTCAAACAAATCATACTTGGGATCTTGTTCCCCAACCATCCAATACTAACATTGTTGGTTCAAAATGGGTTTTTCGGAGTAAATTTCATTCCGATGGATCCGTTGATCGCTTTAAAGCGTGCCTAGTTGCAAAGGGCTACACTCAACTTCCCGGCCTAGATTACACAGACACTTTTAGCCCTGTAGTCAAAGCCTCCACAGTTTGTGTTGTTCTTTCGCTAGCCATGTCTCACAAGTGGCCCTTACGTCAACTTGACGTCAAAAATGCCTTTCACAACGGCATTCTTCATGAAACTGTCTGCATGGAGCAGCCCCCAGGCTATGTTGATCCTCGCCATCCTCTCCATGTTTGTAAATTAAAGAAGGCACTCTACGGCTTGAAACAAGCACCCCGTGCTTGGTTTCAACGTTTTAGTTCATTTCTACTAAAACTTGATTTTTTTTGCAGCCACGCGGACCCTTCTTTATTTGTTTTTAATCGGCAGGATGATATCATTTGTCTCCTACTCTACGTCGATGACATTATACTCACTGGGAATAATTCAGCTCTTATAAATCGATTTATTACCCAACTGCATGCCGAGTTTGCTATCAAGGATTTAGGTCCATTAAATTATTTTCTTGGCCTAGAGGCATCTTATCTTCCAGACGGTCTCTTCCTCAGCCAAGTAAAATATGCGATTGATATATTGGCCCATGCTCAACTTCTAGACAGCAAACTAGTTCCAACTCCTATGATCGTCTCTCAACGGCTATCCTCCAAAGGTGCTCCATTTGAAGACCCCACTCTCTATCGTTCATTAGTAGGAGCCTTAGAGTACTTAACAATTACACGTACGGATCATGCACACTCAGTCAACTCTGTGAGTCAGTTCCTTCATGCACCTACTGGAGCTCATTTTCAGGCAGTTAAGCGAATACTTCATTATGTAAAAGGAACACTTCACTTTGGTCTCAAGTTCACTCCATCCTCTTTTATGGATTTAGTTGCCTACTTGAATGCCGATTGAGCTGGATGCCCAGACACCAGACGCTCCACCTCTGGCTACTCAATCTATCTTGGCAACAATCTTGTCTCCTGGAGTGCTAAGAAACAGTCCACAGTTTCTCATTCAAGCTGCGAATCCGAATATCGAGCTCTCGCCCTCACTGCTGCAGAAGTCTTATGGCTTACGCATCTTCTACGTGATCTACGGGTTACTTTAACCCATCGGCCTTTACTCCTCTGTGACAACCAAAGTGCCATTTTCTTGAGCTCCAATCCCGTGTCTCACAAGCGCCAAATAGGGGTGTCAAATCTTGTTAACGGGTCGTGTTCGTGTCGTGTCAAGACATGTATATTATACTATATAGGTCAACCTTAACCCGACCCGTTAAGCTTATCATATCAAAATATCAAACCCTAACACGACCCATTAACATAATGGGTTGTGTCGTGTCAACCCGTTTTGACCCGTTTATGTAAATCTGTTGAACAGACTCGAAATTAACCCGTTTAACCTAATTAAGTTTAGCATAATTTTATATAAATGTTAAAATCACAATATTTATAAAAAAAAATATAAAACTAACTACAAGTCTAAAATTACAATCCAAATAATAAAAATATTGAAATTAAAATTTCAACAATTTTATTTTTAGGTATAAGGGTATAATTGTAACTTTAACTTTCTTAATGGGTCATAACGAGTTATCACTGATTGACCCGTTATCAACCCGTTAAGCAATCGTGTCTTAATGGGTCAATCCGTTTTAACCCGAACCCATTAAGGCTAAACTCTAATCCACTTTTATCGTGTCGTGTTTGTGTTGGATTAACGGGTCGTATCATATATTGCCACCCCTAGCACCAAACACATCGACCTCGATTATCATTTTTTACGTGAATTTGTTGTTGCTGGAACCCTTCGTCTTCAAAATGTTCCTTCCCCCTTGCAATTGGCCGATGTTTTTATCAAGAGTGTTTCACGTGATCTTTATGTTTTTTTCATATCCAAGCTTCGAGTATGTGTTAATCCTACTCTTAGCTTGAGGGGAGCTATAAAGGATTCTAGTAAATCAGTTATTGATTTACGGAATCTCCCTCTATCTCATCCTCCTTGATTATAGGAGATACGATTTTGATTTGTAATTATCTTTCCTAGTTTATCTCATTGTATTCAAACTTTACTCTGTTACGTATACATCTATATAAATGAAATACTCCACCAGAGAGAAACAAGGTGGTTTTTCACAAATATTGTTATCAATTACTCTACTTTAGATTAATAGAGTTATTCATATATATATTTCTATCTCGCTTAAAATCTTCAAGTTTGGAAAAGAACTCGATCAGGAGATTTTTCGCTACTAAGCAACCATGGGTCCATGCATTTTGCTTGTTATATATATAGTCGCATCTTTCATTGCATCATCAATTTGATCGGGTAGACACCAAAAAGGTCCACATACCTTCATTGATTTTTATTTCCCTTTTCTTTTCATGTTTTCTTCCTAGCTTGATCTTCACTATTGTTATATTTTTCGAAGAAATTCATGAGTCTAAATCATCTCATAAAATCAGTTCTGTAAGAGAGGATTGTTCATTCCTTATAAACATGTCCAATACCTTATCTACTGACAATGAGAAATTATTCCTCAATAGCCTCCCTTACGTGCAGTCCAGTATTTTTTTCTGGTCCTTGTCACAGAGTAAGTAGTGTGGGCCCCCATTCGTCCTGTGGCAGACTTTGATACCATGAAGAAATTCATGGACATAACTCATCTCATAAAACCGGTTCTATAAGAGAGAATTATTCAT
This sequence comes from Pterocarya stenoptera, assembly GCA_003123785.1. Taxonomy (NCBI): domain Eukaryota; kingdom Viridiplantae; phylum Streptophyta; class Magnoliopsida; order Fagales; family Juglandaceae; genus Pterocarya; species Pterocarya stenoptera. The sequence goes on from QEOT01003301.1 coordinate 248,759, forward strand.
TCCTTTATTATAAACATGCCCAAGATCTTGTCCACAAGCAATATGAAATTATTCCTTTACATGGCGTGACATGGCTATAGCTATTTGATACACCAATATGGCTAGCTACTAAGCTCCAATTTCAAATACTCTTGTAATCAACAATCATATGAAGTACTCATCCATTAATAGTACATATATATATAATATATACATGCGACCATTTGAGCAATTTGGTACAGTTTTTTAATCAATTATCATATATATATAAATTAGCCACATGAGGAACGCCACTCTAATTATCCACATTATGAACAATCATCACCTTATAGAATGAGAAGAGATTTCTAGTAACTTATCCTCCCCAACGTAGCCCTAGCCTCTCCCCTCCCCTCCCATAGGATACAAATTCATGTCGAAAAGGTTCGAAGAAAAAAAACATCAAACAAATGGGTGTAGAAAATCAGGCTATAGCTAGCTTATAATCATATATAGACTGATCTTGAGTGAAATTTTAGGGGTCTAGAAAGTAATATATTTAATTTCCATTTTAAATGAAATGTTAGAATTAGATAGTACGTAGCTTCAAGCTGGGGGCGCAATGATTGTTCATTGTCCCTTGAAGAAGCTTGTGTTCCACACCTTGGAACAAAGATATATAGTACTGAAGTAGTAGTTCAAGAGACAAAAGAAAATTCTAATATTTGATTCAGCATGAAATTCCCAGTGATTTATGATCTCCACCAACCACCGTCAACCATAAATTAAAATTCCTTAACTAACTTATATATAAGTTCCTGAAGGGTAAGGTGTTATTCTTGTATAGACAGACAGACAGAAAGAAAGGGACAATATATATATATATATATAAATATATATATTTATATGAGAAAAAGTTTGGAGATGGGTCGATGTCAAAAGGGTTAAGATCCTGTAGGACCCCGCATGGATCTCCTTTTGTTCGTTACGCAAACCCAATATTCACATTTTTCATTTCTTTCTTACTTTGTATTTTAATTTATATATATTTATATATATTGAAAGATTCATTTGTAGGGGTGTACGTCAAATGATGCACCAAACAGGCATACTACTAATGTGATTGGAGTTATGCTGCTAGTGTTCCTGATCTTGGATTAATTTCTCATCTCCAATCACACATTTTGATATCGTACATTTTAAGTGGTATCATATATAAACCCTTTAAACGGTAACCACGTAAAATATGTACTCGTCTAGCAAATGTGTTAGGAATGACAAAATTTAGGATGAAAAAAAAATATATATCTATAATGTAAGTCGATCTACATGACTAAAGTACTAACATATTTGTATTTTGATTTTATTTTATTTTATTTATTATTATTATTATTATTATTATTATTTTTTTTTCTTTTTGAGTTTTACAGCTAACGCATACCTATAGCAAGTGGTACCAACACACATACTTGTAAGTGACAGAATTCATTAATATATGCATGTGAGCCAACCTTTTGAAAGTCCTTTTCTATGGAACAATGGAGATTCCTTCAGCTTTAAGAGGTAGGAGCTAGTTAATTACATCAATGAATATATATCTCTCTTTTTCTCATTACAAGAAAAACGGATATTTGTGACAATTGTTTTGAGACGAAAATGACTATTTATAACAAAAACAAATTCATTTTAATTAAAAATAGTCATTTTATTAAAAAATAACTTGTCACAAAAGGTCATTTTTATGCCTTAATTTCTTTAATTCCCATAACAACTAGCTAGCACATGAAACACAAACAAAAATTGTCATTTAATTTGATCAATTAATTCAGAACTCAACATGATGATGATGATCCCGTAGCTTGTGATGTTTCGCGATCAGTAGTATAGAAATGAGATGAGATCTAAGTGGTTCATCAACGTGTGGAACCATACTAGCTAGCAAGCAAAGAGACGAGAAGGGCGGGAAGGGGGAATTACTAATTAATTGGTTCCTTAGAACATGACCGAAGGGAGATCGGGAGGAGTAGTAGTGGGGCCACGTGGGGGCGTGTTTATGGTGGGGACCACGGGAGGGAAGAGTCTCATGAGTTCAATGATGTGGTCCGCCGCATGATTGGCTACCACGGCCGACCACAACCGTCCTACGTGGACTTCAACGTCCACATCATGTATTATTATTATTATTCATGTAGCCTGCCTTCCACCACCCAGCATTACAAATTAAAAAGCTCTCCCTCTTTTCGGTTCCTTTATATTTTTTTTACTTTTATTTTTTAATTTCCGGAATTCCCCAACTCATTCTGGTCTTTTATATTAATTCCACATGTATCCATCCCACGGTGGCCTTGAGGTTGTTGCCGGTTGGTATGCTTAATTAGTACGTACCTGATCTTTCGTTCCTCATCCACTATAAGAAATTAAACGAACATATCTAACGGATTATTTGTAATGATAATAAATTTATTTTAACAAAAAATAATTAATTTTTACAAGAAATAACTGATGAATGGTGGTCATATGAATTTTTAATTTTTACAAATATTAACAATTAGGACCACCTAGGGAACAATACGGAATTTGAATATGATTGTCCAATATCATCACCACGTGTCTTATTAATTATGAATTTTCTTTTTGTCCTCACAAGCTTTGCTTTATCTTAAGGCCTTTCGATCTTTCTTTCATCAATAAGATAACTAATTGCTCTTTTTTATGAAATTATAATTGTATTTAATTTATGCCTTCAAATTATCATCACCTTTTCTTAATACAATTACTAAATAATTATCATCAATATTGTCGTTTTACCCTTAAACTACTACGTACTTTCCTGATGATCATATATAATTTGTCGAGTCTTTTGACATAATTTATTAATTTGATAATATCGATCGTGTATGACTCTATTTTTCATACATCTTGACGGCATGATATTATTGACGATGAGTGATCATGATCAGTAGACAAAGTGACAATTGTATTAATTAATAATCTTGTTATCAAATTATAAAAAGAAGGGATAATTAAGTTTTTTCCTATTTTAATTTGTTCACTCTTTTCTAATTGGGTGCATTAGAATGAATTTTCTTTCCATAATTTTTTATTATGATACTCTCATGAAAGCGTTAACTAATTATTTATATTTTATCTTAACAATATTGTAGATTCACAGGAACGATTTAGCTAGAGAAGGAATAAACAAAAAGTCACTACAAAAAAAATATTTATTTGTGACTAGTTGTTTCTTACTAAAATGATAATTTCTTGTCAAAAGTAGTCTATTTTCATCATAAATAGTCATAATCGAAATAAATAATTCATCACAAATGTTTATTTTTCTTGTAATGAGTTGATACATACCATCATTTTAAAACTATTATTGTATTATTAATTTTATAAAAATGACTATTCTTTTAAAATATTGTTGCTTAAAATATTGTAAAAAAATGAGATATGATTATATTTTTTTGACAGAAACAAAATGGTTTCAGCGTGAAGTTGCACATTGGGGGTGTAGGACAAGGTGACAATGACCTTAGCCTCTCAATTATACCGAGGAAACATCCCATCAAGAAGAAAAATGAGTTTACCCCCAAAATAGTAATGATACACGCATATTATATAACACACCACATTACATAATAATGTTATAAAATAAAGACATTTTCATAAAATGCTATTATTTTTATAAAATGTTTTATAAAAATATTTCTTATTTTAACACATTTTTGTGCAACATATTATAAAATATGTTACATGTAAATCATTTTTCAAAAAGAAATCCCTTTTTGGTTTTTTCCTTATTTTTCTCTAAAGAAAGAAATTCCGACTTCGTGATTGTGCTTCTCAGTTTGAATAATAATTTGGTTCAAGAATAATGTTACTTTAACATATTATTTTGATATTAATTTATTTTGACAATTTATGTATTTTTTTTATTTAATAATTAAGAAAGTAACTATTTATGTATTATTTTTTTTTATATTTTTTTAAAATATTTTAAAATAATTAAAAAATGTAATTAAAAAATAAAGATAATTTTTGCTTAGGGGTAATTTGCAGCTGACAACTTTGAGCGGCATACGCATAGTGGCATCGCTCTTTGGTTCAAAGTCACAGCTTCATTTGTAGTCTATAGATGAGTTTCGCCAAATTACCGTACGTAGAGATGGGCCTTGAGAAAGTAATTTGCTAGCAGATAGGTATATTTATAACGTCCATATATGGTGCAGCTTAATATATTATCAATATTGCACTATAAGAAACTGTTCATTTATATTTAAATATTTGTAATGAAAACAACTATTAATTATGAAAATAAGTAATTTATCAGTAAATGGTCGTTTCTATTGTAAATACATATATGGTCACAAATAAAGTTTTTCTTGTCAATACACTACAAGAAATTTTTTTTTTTTTTGTGATTAGCTATTTCCTGCGAAAAAGATTATGTCTTATTAAAATAAGTCTGTTTTCATTACAAATAATCATTCTCATCACAAATAATCCGTCACAAATGCTCGTTTTTCTTATAGTGATATTTTAATTATGATAAATATTTTAACTATAAATAGATCTCATAAAATTAAATCCACAAACTGACTTTGCTTAATTGATCTGGTATGTTAAATTAATGTAAATTAAGTTACTTTTATTAAAAAATAGATCTAATGTATAATATGAAATCATATCAATTTGTCTGTTTATTCTTATGGGATCTCTTAATTATAGTTGTAGTATTTCTCTCTAATTATTATTTTCTTTCTCGTCCCAATTAGGTGGAAGTAGTAACACATGAAAAAAGTATCTCAAACTTTTTGTAAGTAATTCTTGATATTCCTGAGTCCATATCATGGGTGGGTACGTTGTCAAGTTTGGATGATGGAGAATCAATATAAGTACACTAACACAGGCCTTAAATTGTTTATAATGCTTCGAATATTGTCCTTATATTATATATATTATATAGAATAGCTATATATAGCCACAGTGATCATCATGCATATATATGTCTCTAGAACTAAGCTTCACCAGATTGATCAGGGGAATAATAAATTCTCAAATTTACTATAGTACTGTACGTACGTGCATTGATGCATGCATGTACATTAATTCCACACATGTTAATTTCTCAAATTAACATCCTCTCTCTCTCTCTCACAGATAAAAGGTCGATAACTTCAATCCAAAATGAGCATATTAATATAGCACGTGCACAAAATTACTCATGATTTAGCGTAAAAAAAGTCAAGAAGTTGATGTCAAGATCGATGCATGCGCGCGCAGATCCATGGCAGCCCAAATCGATCGGCTATTTACGAGCGGCAAAACGTGATCCACGTATATATTTCATGTGATTGTGCCAGAACTGCTAGCTAGCTAGCTCTAGCTCTTTAATTTGAATGATCCCATGCATGAACCTTTTAGAGCCACGTGTTATCGCATATAATTGGAATATTACTGGACCCATAATCATCTATAATAATTACTCATTCTGTAAGGATTTTTAGCCTCGATCGATCGTTGCATGCCACGAATCGATCTCCTATTTATTTGGATTCCATGAGTCAAATCGATCCTATATATATTTCCCGGCCTTTTTCCTCTATAATTTCAACAACATTTCAATAGCCAACCTCGATATCATCCCGGCCAACAGCTGGCTAATATAAACTTGGAGTTTGATCGAGTACTGTCATTTTCGCAGTTCATTTTTTGATATTTACTATTACGTACCATATAATATAAATCTCACAAAGGATTATTTATAAATAATTAGTGTATCTTGATTTGGTATATCATATTATAAAAAATAAATTTTCATATTATAATACAAATTAAACGTACCACATCATTCAACATCAATTTATAAATTTAATTTTGTGAAATATTTTTGTAGATCTAACATTTTTATTATATAGTGTTAAGTATTTTTAGAGTAAATAAGTACTTTATGATGGAGTAATGGTCTAAAGTACTTACAAGCAATATTAACTCAAACTCAATGAAATAATTATTAATTGGATGGAATTAAGATAGATCCTCTTATATATATAACATATACTTTTCAAGGAATATTATCGGTGTGAATGGACCACATGGTTGATCAATAGTGCCAAAAAATTAAACTAGGAAATTAATATCATTTTTTTATTATCATTTCGATCCTTTGTATAAGGAAATGGCATGTAAAAAAAAAAGAGTAGCAATAATTACAAATCAATTACATGACTTCATTTCAACACTGCCTAGCAAAAAAATTATGCGAGAATGATTAGATTGCACGATGAGATCGATACATACATACATATAAATATATATATACACACTTAGGAGAAAAAAATTGCAACTAGATATGATAATGACTTTATAATTTACAAAATTTGTCCCTGTCGTATATTTAATATTTATTATAACTTTATATACGAGAAGTACTATAAATACAAAAAGATTTTACAAAATTAAAGTCACAAACTAATCACATAAATTCTTTTGATACATTAGATATATTTTACAATAAAAATAATTTTATAATATAACGTATCACAATATTAAGCCTCGAAGTCTCTTTGTGGCTAAAGTATCTCTTTATATATATATATATATATTATATACATGGCTCTAAAAGCATTAACACATGAGGGGATCACTTATTTATTTATCCAAGGATAAATTGGAGATATGCCGACCTTGTATATCTTATCATGGTTACTTATTGTTGATTAACCTAAATTATTCATCTAAACAAACCACTACCGGACAGATTCCCCAAGCCGGACCCCCTAAATTAGTTCTAGGCGGGGTGGCACTTCCACACATATCAAAATTATAATGTAATTATCACAGTACTGCTCTACTAAGTACTCTTGCTAAAACTAGCATATATATATATATATATATGCATCAGGAGGAGTAGTACTACTACTACTAGAAGGACATGAATTAAAGCTCAATGCAATGGGACTATTTAATGCATGGATTAGCCTTTTAGTATAAATGATAACAGGCCAGAGTACTTATACTTCTTAGCTAAAACATTAATTGGATCTGATAATTAAAGTTGTAATTCTTTTGTTGTTTATTATTAATTATTTTAATTTCTTCAAATATATTAAGATATCTGTCTAACATGCACAAGATGATCATGCAGTTCATTACTTAAATATTGAATCCTTTAAGAAAACTTGGAACTCAAGCGAATGTTTCTGATCTGATCTTAAGCTCAAAAAGTGTTGAAGAACTCTAGTTTAAGGCATCATCAGCAATACATGATAAACCCAGGCCAGATCATGCCACTAGCTACTATTTAATGTTCGGTTCAGAATCATCGAAACTAGATAATGTTGGAATCATCATGTTGGTTTTGCAAACGTGTAGGCTAAACATGATAATATTTTATAATATTGAAAAACATGTTTGTGGGATTCATGTGAAGCTTACCACATGATCAGATCAGTTTAATTGTGATGTAATTAAGAGCGAATGTTCACTCTGTTTATTTATAAATAATTAGATTATTTTAATGACATGAAATCTCAATAACTTGATATTTCAAATTGAGAAATTTTATATATCATTATTTTTGCCATCATCTTTTTATTATATATACTCTAACGTGACATTAAATTATTGTAAAATTATTTATTATTATTTATCATCTAATCATTTGATGACAAATAACTAGTAATTAAGAGGATGAGAAGGAACGATAATTAAGAGAACTAGTCATGTGGATATTTATCCAAAACCTCAAACCTTCAATATGATTTGATCCCGTTTGGATGTTGAGTTGAATTGAGATGAATTGAGTACTTCATGAATAGTAGTGAGTTAGGATGGTGTAATAAGTTTTGTGAAATTCACTTAAGATGAGCTTAGATATATTTAGAATTTAAGATAAGTTTAGATATATTTATAAGAAGTTGAAAAAATTTATGGATCCTGCGTGTAAAAATATGTTAAGTTAAAAAAGATTATAGATCTCATATAGAAAAAAAATTTACGTTGAGATAAGTTTAGTGTTCTGAGAATTTAATATTTTTTTCAATTTAAAATTAAATTAAATTAATTCAATCCAAATTTAGAACGGTACAACCCCGACAGGTATTCACTGCGGTTTAATTTTCAAAGGAATAGCAAGTGGGGGTCCTCGCAATCAAAAGGCCTGGCCTTTAGGATTTTTTTTTTGGGGAGGGGGGTCTTTGCTTTGTTTGTCTTCTACGAAAAGAAGGACGCCCATCCACCAACCACCGATGTACACGTGTAATTCTCCCACTGTTCTCCTCAAGGTACGTTTTCCCCCTCTCTTTCTACGCTTCCTTCCTCGGAATACTTGTCGAGAAATCATTCGAGGTACGTAATTTTAACATAAAATGACAAAAACACCCCTAAAAGCGACGTGATACGGAATTGTCGGTTCGATGTGCCTAGTGGCGGTGCCACATAAGCACGACTGTGGGAGGTTTTGGTCAGTTCCACTGTAGGGAGCCATGTGAGCCGTGGGTCGCGCGGGATAAGAGCTCGGCGTGGACGGGCGGTCATTTGGCGGCAACACGTGGCGAAAGTTTGTCATATTGCGCCAGCGTGGCAGGTGTGTCAGAAAGTTTGAAAGCGAAACCTGAATGAGATGGAACTAGTCAGTTATTTCGTGAGATTTTAACGATATATTGAGGAAGTTGGATTAAATATTTAAGAGTGAAAAATACCCCAAAAATAAAAAAAGATTCTCGAAGAAATAAGACCACGTGGAGTTTTCAGGGTAATGATGATCACACAAAATCTTTATAATATATTTCACAACATATATAATAAAATAAATTTATTTTTATAAGATAGTTTACAAAAATAACCTTCATTTTAAAATATTCTTATATAAAATATTGTAAAAAATAATTTATGCTTATTAACTTTTTTTTTTTTTTTTTAATTTGGCCTTAGTGGAAGGTAGCTAGCAGTCAAACCGAAAATAAGACAAGAAACAACGATAGCATCTAGTCTATACTCTCTAACCGAAAGAGTACACGTAATTGCATGTTTTATTTCACAAACTTATATTTTCGTTCCAAAATCCAATTAAGGGCATGTTTATTGTGTTTTTAAGGTTTATCCATGATTAGTCTTATTAGGATAAAAGTATTATCTTTTTGACTAGGGTAGTGGACTTTTCACTATCTCACTTATAATATAGAGAAATAATATTTACAGTCGTGAAATGTACAAGTATCTTACAATTTTTTTAAAAAAATGAATAAATATAAATCATACTAGAAAAAAAAATTATTTTTTAATAGTAAACTTCTCTTTTTTTGAAAATAATTACGTGGCGCTTGCACATTCTACAACTATAATAAGCATTACTCTATAATATTCTTTTGCTTAGACATTTATTTATAAATATATATGTAATAGATAAATATAAATTCAGACATTAAATAATACTTCGGATTATTTGTGGTCAACTTTCACTTAATTTCCTCAAGATTGAGAGATTAATTTAACTAAACCATGAATATCATTGATTTGAGTAATGTTAAATATTACAAGTTTACTATAGACAAATCTCATAAAATCTCTAAAAAAAAAAAAAAAACAGTGAGATTCATTGTAAATTTTTTTTTTTTACATCGTTTTTTTCACATAATAGGTACAAAATTTGGACCTCCTTATAAACTCGCACAAATAATTTTTCTGCCGGTATTAAGACTAATTTACAAACATGCAACATAAGAAAAATGTGAACTTTTACTGTGCATGAGCAGTACCGTCTCCAATGTACCTCCATTACTCGTCACAAATTTGTTATTGGGATGACGACAATTAATTACAATATTTAGGAGATGTAATGAAATGATATGAGAATTTTATATATATTAATAAAATAGTCTGTGAATAGTAGTAAGATAGTTTGAATATAGTATTTATAAGATTTTGAGAAAAGAGAGAAAAATTAAGTTGAATAAAAAATATTATAAAATTAAAATATTGTTGTAATATAATTTTTTAATATTATTTATGTTTTAAGATTTGAAAGTTGAATCGTTTTTTATTTTGTGTTTGAAAATTTAAAAAAATTGTAATGTAATAAAATATTTATATTTAAATGATTTTTTAAAAAAGATATCAGATGAGATATTGAGATAGATGAGATGAAAATTATTTTTAAACATCCCTTAATTTCACTTATTAATTAGTTAAGATGGATCCGAAACTTGTAAAAAATAACCGGCGAGAAACTCACGAGTCGATAAAATTAAATGTATACGAAACAAGAGAAGAATGATCAACGGGAAAACAAAAAGAAAATGTGGAAGAAAAGAGAAGGGTTTCTGTAGGAAGCTAGGAAGTGACGTTAGCAACTGGGGACAACCATCAAGCCATGCGCAATCGAGCGGTCCTCCCTCCCTCCTTTTATATTCTCTACTTCTTTCCCTCCCAATGGAATTTTCTTATCTCACTCTCTCTTCTTTCTTTCTTTTTTCTATTGAGTTTTTGCCTTTCCCCTTCTTCATTCTTCTTCTTCTTCTTCAATTAATCTCCTTTGTCCCTTTCTTCTTCATTGCTTCTGTCTTAAACGAGTAAATACACCGACACCTTCAGGTAATCAACCTTATCTTCTAGTTTGCATGGAAAGACGTTGTCGTTCTAGATCAGGCATATTTCCTTCCAAATCCGAGTTCAAAACATGTTTTTCTCAAACAAACAAAAAAAACAGTTCAATATGTTTTCTTGATTTCTAACACGATGTTATGGGTATGTATATATATGGGACTTCTCTTCCATTCTCTATCTCGCTGCGTTTCAAATGGGATGCAAATTCTGTATCCAGGAAAGAAAATTACAAGCAAACGTATCATTTCCATCTTTTTTTTCTCGGGTTCCCATTATAGCTAAGGAGCTTCTAGCAGGCTTTCTAGTACATTTCTCCGAGTCTCAAGAAGAGGTCTTGATGATCAGTTAGTGCCTGCCTAACTGCCACTGACCTAGATTTTCCTTTATGTTTCAATCTGTTTTGTTTCCTTCTTAGAGTGTACTGAAAGTATAACCAAAGGAAGACACCAGATCTGTAAGCTTAAAATTTGTGGGAATTACATAGTTAGAATGTACTTTTCCTTGTGAATATAAGTACAAGTTCACCCACAAACTCGTCTCCATTTTCCTAAACTTCTCTCTCAGATTATGTGTTGTTTTTTGTTCTTTCCTTACCCCTTTCCTGTGCACATATATGGTAGTTAATTCGGAACCCTGAAAGCTCAGTTCCAAAATCCAGTTTGACTCTCTGAGTATGCCTTACAGATGGAAGTTAAACTCATTCTGTGTAAGTTTAGAGAGAACATCATTGATACCAATAAGAGTAGAAACTAGAAAGAGCCACACCAATAAACATGAGCTCCTGAATTTTGGTCAGCATTTTCTCACAGTCTATCGAAGAAAGAGGGTCAGAAAGTGCCATGAAAATTCTCGACAAACAGACAAAGGGATCAGAACCCCGTTTTGGTTTTGTGGCACAGAAACCTGCAATGGCCGTATAAAGAGTGCTATTTTTTCTCCTTTTTATTAACCTTTTGCAGGCTTGATCCAACAGAACGCTGCCCCCTTGATCTTTTTGCCTCCCAAACCCTTTTTATCTTTCGAGAAACGCGTGCTAAATTGTGATAACGTCATCCACACTCTGTGTCCGTTCAGAAATCACAAACCTTTCTAAACAAAGCTCAAAACTCCAAAACTCATAATAAAATGAGTCTGGCTTTTTCTTAATTTTTCGTGACAATATTCTATCTATCTTAGTTCATATATATATTAGTGTTTTCTCAAAAGTATGTTTTGTTTGTTTTATGATCATTACTGTCGTTCAGTTTTGTCCTATATATATAAAGTATATTTAATTAATTAATTAATGAAGCGTTTTATATACAGCTTGCTGTCTAGTAGTATTATAATGGAAACCCCGTTCTTGATGCATCATTTCTACCATTCACCAACACAAGACAACATCATTAGCACAAACCTCCACTTGTCCGTCTCTTATACAGACCCTGGCCTGCACAAATATGTAGAGGCTACAATCTCCATGTTCACTCGTTTTTTCTTTTTTTAAAAATCAAACTCATGATTTGTTTTCCTTTCCTTTTTCACCCTCGGCCTCTTCTTTTATATATCTCCCAGGAAAAATCATTGTTTCTGAGATACGGGTTTTGTATGGTGGGTGTTGCTCACCACCAAATGAGTTGATGATTATCTCCGATAACACCTGTCACCACCTTTTTTCGGTTTAGGGGGGATTAATTATTTCTTTTATAATTCATTTTGATCTTCACAATTAGCGCTAGACCTTACCTTTTGGGACTTTTCTTTGTCTGGTTCTTTGGTTTCTCTTCGATCTTTTGAACTTCACATCCGTTATGATGAAGTAATTAAAGCGTGGTGGTGGTGAATTTGATGCAGCATCAACGGCTATGATGGAAACAATGGAGTCGACTGTCCCACCTGGTTTCCGGTTCCATCCGACGGATGAGGAGCTTGTTGGGTATTACCTGAGGAAGAAGGTTGCGTCACAAAAGATCGATCTGGACGTAATCAGAGATATCGATCTGTACAGGATCGAACCGTGGGATCTCCAAGGTACGTACCGCGTATATACATATATGGCGTATTAATTCCTTATTTGCTTCATCCATTTCTTATTAGGGTTTTTCAGCATCTATTTTAAGAACGTATTGATAATTCTATATTTTGACAGCACTTTCCACCTAAGAATTTGGATAGTGATCCGCAAATCGTAACCATCACAGGGTTCTACTTAAAGATCCCATCTTCAAGCTTAATGCTTGTTAGCATCAAAGCTTTAGCTCGTGTGTGTGTGTATGTGTATTTGAGCTGTCGACTGATCTGAATGGTAATGGACAGAGAGATGTCGGATCGGTTATGAAGAGCAAAATGAGTGGTATTTCTTCAGCCACAAGGACAAGAAGTATCCGACAGGTACGAGGACTAACAGAGCTACCATGGCTGGGTTTTGGAAGGCGACGGGCAGAGACAAGGCAGTGTATGATAAGGCCAAACTCATTGGCATGAGAAAGACCCTTGTTTTCTACAAGGGTCGGGCACCAAATGGGCAGAAAACCGACTGGATCATGCACGAATACAGGCTTGAATCTGAAGAAAATGGACCCCCACAGGCAAGCATCATCGATCCTATTATATATTGCTCGATCTTTTTCTGGTTTTGCATAAACAGATGTTGGAATCCATTACTACTATATCAGTATTTCCAGCTTTTTCAGTTTCCTTGTTCTCTCGTCGCGCCAGTACAAACATTTCATGCTTTGAAACTCAATGGTTGCGTTAGTAGTTCTTTCCCTTGGTTCTAAGTGCCTAAAAAGCCTTCAATAATATAAGACCTTGACCTTGGTTGAGAAATCCCGAGTTTATATAATCATTCAACTTCTAAGGTTACTTTTACTTTTCCTTTCAAAGACCACCACTAAAATCCTCAATCTCTCCGCGTATGTTTTCTACGACGACGACTTGCACAAACTCTAAGTCAAAAGATAACGCTTCCAAAAACATGATGTTTATTACTTTATTCCAATTCCTTTTCTGGTATCGGATTTCTGCTCAATTTTCAGAAGAAGATTTCAAATTCTCCTCTTCTTGCATCTTTTTACTGTATCTACTACTTCTCTTTCCCAAACACAATCAAAAGTAACTTTTCGAAAAATACAGCATGCATACAGCTTATCGACCTCTTTTCTCCAAATAAAAATTGAAAACAGAAGGAAACACTATTCCCTCTTTATCGTCTTAACTTTGGTTAAGCTTTTACAGGAAGAAGGATGGGTAGTATGCAGAGCATTCAAGAAGCGAACCACTACGCAAAACAAGAGCATGGAAGGGTGGGACACAAGCTACTTCTATGAAGAACAGACTGGGGTCAGCTCAGTGGTGGATCCAATTGAATTCATCTCAAGGCAGCCCCCAAACTTTTTAGCGCAGAATTTAATGTGTAAGCAAGAGTTAGAAAGTGATAACTTGAGTTTCATGCAATCTGATCAGTTTGTTCAGCTTCCTCAGTTAGAGAGCCCATCTCTGCCACTACTGAAGAGGCCAAGCTCAATATCTCTCATATCAGAAAATAATGAAGAAGAAGAACAAATAAACAAAAGGTGCAACGACACCAAGAAAGTGACGGACTGGAGGGCGCTTGACAAGTTTGTAGCTTCTCAATTGAGTCAAGAAGACAGATTTGAGGGAGACGGAGAGTCAAGCTGCTTTGGAGCACATCATAACTCGGATATGGCATTGCTGTTATTGCAGAGTAGTCGGGATGAAGAAGGGAAGTTGAATGGGTTCTTGAACTCGAGTTCCGACGACTGTGACATTGGGATATGCATATTTGAGAAATGAAGTTAGGAGATTTCTATTTGTGGTTATTATAAATGAATGAGGGTTTATGTATCTTGGAGATCGGGAAATATTCCTGTAAAATATGTTTGTGAACGAGTGAAGACATGCATCTCTCTCTTTCCCTCTCTCTCTCTCTCTCTCTCTCTCTCTCTCTCGCTCTCGCGCGCGAACAAACAAATCATGCATTGAGATTGGGACAAAAAAGGTAGGTGAACCAGCAACAAAGTGAATAGTAGAGAAAAAAGGAGCAAGAAAGAGACTTTTAATTAGGGAGACTTCCTTGCAACATGCTTACGTTTAAAAGATTCTTCACTTTAGCCAAAAAAAAAAAGGACAATTCAAACGCTGAATGTGATCTTCATCCATTATATTATACGCTACTACCCTTCATCATTAATCTACATATAGAAGAATAGCCCTACTTGAAGAATGTTCTGAGACGACACAAATTGGAGATAAAACCTACTGTAATTATTCACGTCTTCAAAGCATTGATAAAGCTGAAGTTCTTTTGTTATATACTGTGGTTGGAGATTACACAGGCAAGAGCAAGCTGAGAGAGCTAGGGCTTTTCTGCGTTTTTCAGTAATCAAAGTAGACTTTTACCCGCGAGTGTCACTCCCGCAAAAAAGTAGTATTTGTAGATTGAACTTTTTGCGACGAAGAAACTTCACGAGGAATCCGTATTATCCATGGCTGGTGTTCATGTGAAATGGACATTTCCGACCAAAACTAGCAGTGGTAAGTAACTTTTCACGACTAACAGGCTTCGGTGAGAAATGATAATTTCCACCAAATTTTATCGTGGCAAAAAATCTATTTTCATGAATGTTGTGCATGGGAGAAAACTAATTAGGCAACTTTTTCCATAAACATATGTTATGGGTAAACACTTTTTGCCACAACTCTTCCCATGGAGAGTGATAGTATTTCCCACCAAATCATACTATATAAGACCTTATTTGCCACAAAAAAAAAAAAAATTTAACCACCACGGATGTCGAGGGAAAAAGAATGGTTTCTTCGTGAACTTGTGGTTAGTAGACAAATACCATTTTTTTCACCAATTATATGCCACAGAACAAGTTGGTGGAAAAAAAAAAATTTCCCACTAGGATAGGCTTTTTCTCACGAGTGTCACTCCGGAGAAAATTGCTATTTGTTGTAGTGAAGTACAGTCCAAGGAACCGAGAAAGGTCATAGAAAGGGTTTAGTAATCCTTAATTTGTTTTTTGGATAAGTAATTGTATAGATTCAAAAAAGTTAAATATATACAATGAAATGCAAAATGAAAAAACAAAGGTTTCGTGTTATATACATACAAATATATATATTATATAATTCTTATACTTTTACATATCATGAGGTGGTGATTTCCGAGAGAGCTAGCAGCTCCTCGATCCCATATATAGCTCGAGATTAAACTGCCCTCAACTTGAGTATGAAGAAAATTTATGATCTAAGGCTCTAAAACTTCCTGCTTCGTGTTTAAACCCAATAGTCTGTCTCTTTAATGTAAATGCTGCTGTGCTGTAACACCACTTAATTTGGCTGCGGCTTGGCTGGCAAAAAGTGTAGGCAGTATCAACTTTCCAGGAAAATGTGAATCTCCACTAGGATAACTATTACTGGCCTTATCACTATCAAGAAGATCAAAAGAAAATGAATTCAGTATCAGCAGGAAATTGTTTTATTTGATCCTCTTAATTATGATCAAGCTGTCATACATGATTTTTGAAAGGATCAATTCAATACAAGAATGATATATATATATATATGAACAAAACACTGATGAAGTTCTTCGATGGAGGTACAAGAGTTGCAATCTAATCAAGGAAAATCAGAATTAATGAAGCGTAAATGAATAGTAGCCCTACATGTGCGACAGTGCGAGTGGACATTGAAAGTGCCCCCTTCTTGCCGAGTTTGTGCATAAAATTTGGTCAACAAGGATAGACAGTTGAGGAACAAATTAACAATCGATTATAAGCACAGTTGATTGTTTAATCTCTTTTTTGAGACATAAATGTCCAATCTGTCAATCACGGTTCATGCAAGGACATGTTAGCTAATCGTGGTAAAATATGCATGATAGTTAAAAGGACTCTAAACTTCGCATTCTGAAAGCCAAAGTATCAAGGACAGTACCCATGAAAAAAAAAAAGAAAGAGAAGTAGGAGGACAATGAGAGAGAGCTTAATTGATTGAAAAACATAGATCGTGCAGGTCAGCATGGAGGGAGCATCTGTCTCTCTAGGGTGTGGCTTTTGGTGGGCCCATGGCCTGTCTAGCACGCTTTGTGCATCGTGGCTCCTGTTGAGCATGCTTTGCTTTCATGTCTTTATGGACATTTTGACTCTGTTTTATATGTACTTATATAGCTCCTGATGTTCTCCTAGTGCCGCACACCACAAATCTGATCAGGAATAAACATCTCTCGCATTTATTTAATTCGTCGGGAATATCGGGAGGTTTGAATAGTGAGATAAGATGATATGAGATGAAAATTTAAAGTTAAATAAAATATTATTAAAATATTTTTATTTTTCAACTTGAAAAAATTGAATTTGTTATTATATTTTATGTAAAAATTTTAAAAAAAATATAATAATTAAATAAAATGAGTTGAAAAAGTTCTTCTTTCCAACCCCTTAGTTATATAAGTACGACACTTTCAATTTTCTACTAGTACTGCAGCATGCTGTTTGCCTGCTGATATATGTTGTTTTTGACAAAGTGATTCATGTCACTGATTGTACAAACAGAAAGTTTGTTAATCTCTCTCTCTCTCTCTCTTCTCTTTTCTAGGTTCAAGCTCCAAGCTCTAACATGGAGAATGTAAGAGAGATCTGTTACAATTGACCCAATTAATGTAACTTATTATCAGTCGGACTGGCCTACTGCATCTCTGCCTGTAGTTTTTCTAGTTTGTTGCTAACTGGACCTACTTTTTCATCAACTTATTGTCTACGTAGGACCAGATTAACATAAAATATTGTTTTTCCATTTTCATCTGCAAGACTGACACCCTATTGGTGATTTAACTTCAACAAGTACTCCACTTTCCACTGCTGATCAGCCTCAACAAATAGGACCCATCTATGTGAATCAAAGAAGAAGAAGAAGAAACAAGCTGCTGGCTTTCTGCCTGCACATTACGAGAAAATTGTTTATTTGTGATCACTTATTTTCAATAAAATGATTATTTCAGTTAAAATAAATTTATTTTCATCGCAAAAATTAAATTTCACAAATAGTACTCGTTTTTCTTGAAGTGGCAGGCCGGAAATTCAAGAGCAATATTTATCACAAAAATTCACCAAGCGCTGCATGGAGAAATCACTAATTCCCACAACATTCAGTATAAGTGCCGGCCCTAGAGCTAGTAGCTTTGCATTCCAATCATGGCTTTGTGTATTCATCATGTATATATTCTCGACATTATCTTTAAAGCCATTATATAAACTCATAATTAATATCTGCTTCGTTTGCCAATAGATGATCAGAATTAGCTCAATTTCTTCGTAACTAGCTTTGTTTTTAGGCCCCATATACACATGACTTCTTTCATGAGTACTTTTGAAATCCAACGAAAGGGCAGGGTAATTACTTATCGCTGTCATTCACCACGTAGCACAGTGTTTCTCTCCTTTTTTTTCCACCTTTTCGATTAATTATTATTCTGTTTCTAGAGAAAAAAAAAACAAACAATGTTCCTGCCGACCCCTTGATCCACTGAAACGTCCTATTCAATTGGCATAAGCAGTTCGACCAATCACGTTCCCTCCAATGAGTGCAGTGAAAACCAAGTTGAAACCAAAGATGCCCAAAGGAATATGCATATACATATATATATATATAGTATGTATAATTATGATAGTAATGCATTAACACACACATGCATGATATATCTATCAAAATTTCAAAATAAAGATTGGTAGAGACATGGTGTGTGAGTCATTTTTTTAAGCTAAAGGGCCAACAAAAAGCTCACACGTAAAGTGCTTTCTTTGAAGGCCTTTTGAAAATGGAGGTAGACAGAGTCGGAAAGAAAGATGGAGATGGAGATGAAGATGAATTAGATGGGATAGCTAGGAGCAGCTAGCAATTAGTATAATATTGGTTGACTCAAATGAGTTCCTTTTTGGAGAACAATGATGCCTATCATGGCACGCAACAATGTACCCGATCATCCCCCGTCTTTCATCAACTTTTCATGCAAAGATAAGGCCGTTTGAAAGAAAAAAGGGCTCTGATCTATCTAAAGTAAGTGTGAAAAAATGTAGTTTGAAAGGAAGAAAATGAAGAACCCTAGCCGCGTCTTTTGATTCTTTTCCACTCTTTTCTTATATGGGAGTAAATAAATTTAATTATTTGTGTTATATTCTTAATATTTTTTCTCGCGTGTGAGTTAGACTTAGACTCTCTTTCAATAAATGAGTCCAACATGTAGAATATATAATTAAATAAGATAGTATATAAAGTTAGAGTTCAAACTTAAAACTTTTATTTTGATATCAAATGAAATCATCATTTATCTCAAATAAAACTTTCATGGGTTCATTTGGATACAGAGGTCCATCTCAACTTATTTCATCTCATCTGACATAATTCAACTAATAATCTTATTACTTTGCACAAATTATTTCAATTCATCTCATCTCATCACATCTCACTATCTAAACGGATTTTAAACTGAGGAGAACAGTCCAATAATATAAAGAGAAATAGACAAGAGAGTAAATAATACGAATAAGAACTCCACATTGCATGGGTTGTGATGGGTTGTTTTGGATAATAGGCCCACTCAACTTGAACTAGCTGATCAAAAGGCTTTCTCCCAAAGTTGAATCCAACATCAAAGCCTGAGTGTCGGCTCGTCCATCATTGATCATTATTCAGGCTATTTTGCATTTACCCAAAGTCCAATTTCACCTGCCGCCGAGTAGACGTATTGAATTTGACGTGGTAAGAGCCAATATCACTAGAAGTCACTAGCTAGCTAGCTGGCTGGCCAACTTTAATATGGAATCTTTCCAAATTGTTGCTAGCTAGCAAGAGTCGAGACCCAACGTCCAAATCCACATCAAGCCTACTTTGGGCAAGAAAACCATAGTTGAAAAAGACGCACTTAGGATGAGCCGTAAACTCAGATATTGTAGAGTCCACAAAGGGCCTGTCTCCATGAGATTCCCCATCATCAAGCAAAATAGCCTTGTAGTCATTTTTCTCTCCCTAAAGTCGGCCCTCTGTACGCATACAATGTAACTCATTAATCTCAATATTCCCACATATCCATACTGATCTAAACCGTATAGATCACTTAGATTGCGTTTAAACAGTGAGATGATCTCAGATATTTTGTGAATAATAATAAAAAATAATAATAAAATAATAAATAATAATAAATAATAGTAAATAGTCCTTATAGTTAAACCTGAAAGTAATGCCAGAGTCAGAGCAATTTTAATCATGTTCCATTTGAAAAGACGTTAATTAAGCTATTGTATTCGTAAATACTAGCTATAAGCCTTAGGGTACAAGGATCGTGCAAGTTCTTTATAAAAAAAAAAATTGTACAACTAAAAAAATTAAATTTATTTTAAAATTTTTTTATAGTAAAGTCTAATTTTTTATAAAAGACTTGCATGAATATTATATATTTAGTATTTATAGAAATCATTACTCATTCGTAGGTGGAGCAAGATCCCAATAATGATGGAATGGCTACCCAACTACAATTTATTTACAACTTATCAATAAAATATATTTTTTAAAATGTGATACATATTTTAAAAAATATTATTTATTCCAAGATTTTAGAGAGATTGAAAAGGAGTTATTGTTTTATCATTTCTCATATCACTTATTGCAATAAAACATAATTTAAATGTAGCTAGACCTATGACTTCTCAATACAAATCAGAGTTCTCCATCACTTATAATATTTGGTAGACTAATTTGTTCTTCCCTGCCATATATTAAGGGGATGTTTGGAGAATGAGATAATATGTGAATTTTATGAATAATAGTAAGATGATTTGTGAATAATAGTAAGATGATTTGTGAATAGTAGTGAGATATTTTGAATTAAGTATTTATTGGGTTTTGGAAAATGATAGAAAAAGAAATTAAATAAAAATATTATAAAATTAAAATATTGTTAAAATATAATATTTTAATATTATTATTATTTTGAAATTTGAAAAAATTGAATTGTTTTTTATTTTTTATTTGAAAATTTGGGAAAGTAATAATGATTAGTTTGAAAAAATTGTAATGATTAATTTAAAAATATTTGTGTTTGAATTTTGTTTGAGAAGGAGATAAAATAAGATGAAACATATTTCCAAACAACATCTAAGGCTCTTTGTGGACACACCGAGGGGTGATCGGGTAGAGTTAGGCCTCATTTGGAAACCTATCACAGACTCATGTCATCTTATCTCTTTTCCTAACATCACTCAAATATAAATATTTTTAATTTTAAATCTTTAATTTTTTTATCTAATCATTACTTCATTATTATAATTTTTTCAAACTTCCAAATAAAATACAAAAATAATTTAAAGTTTTCAAATTTCAAAACAAAAATTATATTAAAGAATTATATTCTAACAATGTTTTAACTTTATTATAATATTTTTATTCAACTATTTTTCCTACTTTCCAAAACATAATAAAATATCTTAACTTATTCGCAAATCATTTCACTGTTATTATCTGATCTGATTAGTGATTCCCCAATCGAGACCTTATTCTTTTGGCTACCCACCTTTCCGACGGGGGCTGCAGATGTCGTGGAAAATGGCCGAACTTCAACTTTAGCCTAGCTGTCAAATATTCAAGCAAGATTCCACCGGCACCAAGCGTGCAAACTGTAAATTCATCGTCTCTATCCAACTTTCACTCGAGGATAAAAAGCTAGCCCAAGCCCCATCCAAAAAGCCTCATGCCATTATGATGTCCAGCTATTACAACTGGTGTTTAGGCTCTACTTGTACCGATATTCATCAACAGAAACACGAAGCAAAATTACAGGATGCAAAAGCAAGTCCGAACAGCTTGATATAACCACATGCTGGGTTAAGTTGAAAGTGTGTGAATATCAACTTGCCAAGAAAGACAAAGGGATGAATATTCCTGGCGGTATGAGGATATGAATGTTTGAATTTACGAAACCCAGATTCGAGAGCCAAGTGAGCAGATCATGATGCTTTCAAAAATGCAACAAAAGATTCAAATTGTGCCAATACTAACTAGTTTCAACTGAATAATGTATTTCAAACAGCCAAACAAGTACCAGATGCCCCCTTCAAACTATTGTGCAAATAGTTTGTCTTTTTGTTTGGTTTTCCAAAAGGAAATTGATTCTATGATGCTTTAAGTTTACCTCTTCAATTTGACAATCCATGTATTTTATTTTATTTAATAGTTAAGGAAATGATTATTAGTGTATTAATTTTTTTTAATGTTTAAAGACGTTTAAAAAATATTTAAAACAAAAAATTTAAAAAAAAAAAAGCAATTTTCACTAGTGGCACACCAAGTGAGCAAACTTAAGTGACAAAGTAACACTACCCTTTCCAAAATGCAGTAGTTAAACAGTAGCTGAACAGAGAAAATTTGAAATTGAAAATAGATAAGGACAGGTTAATCTAGAAGAGTCGAGGGGAAAAAAAAAGAAAATTAATCTTGTTTGTTTTCGTGATTGAAATTTAAAATTTTAAAAATTTCCTATCTCATTATTATAATTTTTTTAAATTTTTATATAAAATAAAATAAATAATTTAATTTTTTTAAATTTTAAAATAAATATAATATTAAAAAATATATTTTAATAATATTTTATTTAATTTTTTAATTTAATCTCAATTTATTTCATCTTATTTTTAAAAACAAACGAGAGAGAAGGAGAAACCCTAAATCCTAACTTTGTCAAGTCAGGGCTCCTTATCTTCAACTACAATGTCAAGTCTTTCATATCAGGAGCCATTCGTAGATTGTAGTCACTTCATAAACAGGAACCATAATCATGGCATGTACGGCATAAAACTATAAAGCTGATAATTATAATTTTTTAAATAAAATAAAATAAATAATTTAATTTTTTTAATTTTAAAATAAAAATAATATTAAAAAAATATATTTTAATAATATTTTACTCAATTTTTTAATTTTAATCTCAACTCATCTAAATAAAATCTTAATCTTATCTAGGGTTATATTGCCTTCCCTGCAGGAGGCTTCTGAAATAGCTGCAGATCTGTTCATATCTATTAATAAAAAGAAATTCCAAGTAAAAAGTAACAAAAATGTAAAAATTGAATAGCCGTAGTCACCTGTGGCATGTGAATAGCTTAGAGATTTTTGTGTTCTTAAACAAACCAACAAGCACAAGGTAAGAGGCCTCCTGAAGTGCAAGAACGGCTTGGATGGCTCTCGAACCTCAAATCCGTCAGCACAAAACCAATGATACCTAGACTTGTATTGATAACCGTGAGATATATATGAGAAACAAGTTACAAAATGAAATTCGAATTTGATTCTTAATTGGACTCTATTCTGGTTTAGCTCTAACTCCGATTAAATAGATACAGAGTTGGAGTTGGGTTTTTTTCTTTTAATGTTTTAGTCAAAGTCGGAGTTAGAGATGTCATTAAACCGACTCTGACTCCTAATCCGATTTCGATATTGTACATATGTTATAAAAATATGTATTTATATATATTTATCATATATACTAATATAATTATATTACTAGAATTTATATAGTTAAATTCAATAATATACTAGTATGAGCTAATTATATAAAATAATATACTTATACTCTAATATAAATAGACTAATAATAGTTTAGTATATATAAATATCATATTATTACTACCATTCATAATAAAGTATATAAATAAGTAAGACGTTAAATATTGAAATAAGTCTAGTTGATAAGTTAATAATACATAATATTAATTTACTAAAATATAATAATATGTAATTAGATACTAGAAAGTCTAGTATAGAACTAAGTTGTACATTAGTATAATACATTATAGTATAAGTCTTGTATAAAAATAAATTAAACACTAGTATAGAAATAACTAATAAATCAAGTATAATAAGTTAATAACACAAAATACAATAACATGTAATTAGACACTAAAAATAAATCAAGAGTAGAAATAAGTTAAATGCTAGTATAATATAATAGGGTTTTGCTACACAACCTCCACCACACTCCACACTCTACTTTTTTTTTTTTAATTTTTTTTTTTAAAAATTGATTGTATTCTTTTTAAACTATTTCAAATTTTCTATTCACTATTCATATAAAAAATATTTGATAAAAGAAAAAAAAATTAAAAAATTAAAAAAAAATATGGAATGTGGAGTGTAGATGAATAGTAGGAGATTGTGAAGATTTTTTTAATATAATAACATCTAATACAATAGTATAATAATATATAATTAGACATTATAGTATATGTCAAGTATAGAAATAAGTTTAATATAATAAGTTAATAACACAATACTATAGTATAATAACATATAATTAGACACTAGAAATAATATGTAATACTATAGTATAATAGCATATAATTAGACACTAGAAATAATATGTAATACTATAGTACGATGACGTGTAATTAGACACTAATATAAGTCTAGTATAAAAATAAGTTAAATATTAGCATAGAAGTAAATTAATAGTAAATGATTTAGTTTTAATTTTTAATTTTTAGAAAAATTGAAATTTGAAAGTCTAAAAAAATATATATTTTTTTTTAAATAAGCTAAATATGAAACTAAAAAAAGTCCAAAAAGTCAAAAAAGTCAAAACCCGACTCTATTCTGAAAGGTCAGAATTGAATCAGAATCTACACAATCGAAAATTCAAACTCAAAATCGAAGTTGAATTTAGGAAAATTTGACTCCAAGTATATAGGTGCTCACTCCTACTGGAATCCATATGATTCTTCGAAAAACAAATAGCAGAAGCTGTCCATTTGTCTAAAAACCAAAACTCACAAGCAAAAAGTTGTGATAAATATATCAGATCATTCTTAATGGCTTATGTATTGTACAGGAAATGTAAATTATTTCAAGAATTGCTCAAAAAATAGATACATCCGATTATGTAAAAGAAAATTTAAAATACAATTTGCTACAATAACCCGCTACATATAACATATACTATTCATCCTGTAAACACATCTATTTTATTTTCTTCTAAAAAATATATTGGAAATATTTTTTATCCAATTTTTTAATATTTTGAGTTTTTATTTGGCTTATATAATTTTATTTTGTATGTATAAAACTGAATTATATTACATTGTATGTAAAAATATATTGCAAATATAAAACAAATATATAGGTTTTCAAAATTTATTGGTAGAATGGAAATATTTAAAAATAATAAAAAAAGATTACTTATATAATATGAAAAATAAATAAATAATTTAACATATGATATATTGTTAAAAATTAGTATGTAATATAAAAAAAAGTGAGATTTAGTAATAATATATTTTAAATAATAAGATAAAATAACCATTATGAATGGTCTAGATCAACTATTCTTTTTTGTTTTTTTAATAAAAGAGAGGTAAGGATAATCAGGTAACAACCTTCCTTGAGCGTGGTCATTAAAGCTCCTCATTGTAAAATGTCATGTTTAAGCTATAACTACTGTATCAAAAGTGAGCTAGTACTCTCAAAATATCCCGTTAGTTAAAAACTCATTACATGGTCTAAAGATTAGGCTTTACTACGTAAAGTAGTTTTAACTTATATTCTAAGACTTCTTACTTCGAAATCATAAAATATCAATCCGTACTGATTAAAACTAACTCCTTAGATAGTGTAGTTCAGCCATTCTAATTTCAATAAAGCAGTGTCTTTTACCAAAAAAAAAAAAAGGCTATAAATAATTGAGAAAACTGTTTGTGGGGAAACCTCAATCGAGATATAAAAATAATTATCTTTCCTTCGACGAGTGAGTGATCCGAAACGTCCAATTCCAAAAGCTTACAAGTAAATAAATAAATCTTATATAAATTTCGATTGAAAAAGAAAACATCACCTAAGGGCTAAAAATATATAAAAAATTAATAATTTTTATTAGTAAAATTAATTTTTTTTACAAATAATTTAAATAAAATTTATCTATTTAAAATTAGTAGTATTAATTTGTCTTTTTGGGCCAACATTATTCCTTCGACAAACTTGTCAACATCTTCCATCGAATCGATTCGCTCCTGTAGGTTTCCATTTGCGTCAAATTTTTAAAAAACAAATCCTGATTATGTTAATTATATTTTATGCTTAATTTGTAAAACAATATTTTGAAAATGCATAAATTTTACACAGTATTTTTAAAAATTAAATACATTTAAAATTAATATAACGCATATAGAAAAAATTTATTTTTTAATAATAAAAGAAAATACAAAACTTGTCCCGTTAAACTGATACTATCATCCCGTGAATCTATTATTACTCACAAATAAAATTCTCAAATTTGCGATATATATATATATTTTTTTTTATAATTAAATTTGCAATATCTTATAACACTCTTTTAGATAGTGAAATTAAATAAATTTAATAAAACATTATTTTTTAAAAATATTATTATTTTCAAATTTTTTTTTAAAAAAATTCATTATATTTTATATAAAAATTTTAAAAAATT
Source organism: Pterocarya stenoptera (assembly GCA_003123785.1). NCBI lineage: Eukaryota > Viridiplantae > Streptophyta > Magnoliopsida > Fagales > Juglandaceae > Pterocarya > Pterocarya stenoptera. The sequence continues at coordinate 274,815 of QEOT01003301.1, forward strand.
AAAATAATAAGAGAAATCCAAAGCCCTTTATGTTAAATACCTGAAAGATCGATAAACTCACGAAATCTAAACTAAAAAAACCAAAATAAATAAGAGAAATCAGTTTAAAATACTAAAACTTTTTTGCCAAGTGTCGGTTGCATTTTCCAGTCCCTCTCAAAACAAGAGGAAGATTACAGCGCACCATTACTCCTATACCGTTGAGAGAAAACACGCTTCCTTTTTCACAGTACCCACCATACAGACACTTCATATTCACAGACCTAAATCTAACCAAACCTCTAGAATCCTCCTCTTCTTAACGCAAACAAACAAACGCAAATTTACTTAATTTTTCTACTCTTTTTCCCTAAATTCTCAAGCAGTGGCCTTCTTGGCTCTCTTGGCAGCAGGGGACCTGATTGACTTGGGCTGTTTGGGCTTGGCAGGAGTCGCCTTCTTCGCCTTCTTTGCCACAGACACGACCTTCTTCGTGGGCTTCCTCTTCGTGCCCCTCTTAGTTGGGGGCTCTGGCTTTTTCGCCGCCGGAGCGGGCTTGGTTGCCTTGGCCTTTGCGACCTTGTCTTTCTTTCCCGTATCGGAGAGCTTGTACGATGCCTTGATCTTGATCAGCTTCCCTCTCGTGGCCGAGTTCTTCAATTGCAGACCCAAAATCTTCTTATAGTTCGCGGGGAGTACAGCCTTGTGTTTCTCCTCCATGTACTTGGCTATGGCGTATGGGCTGGACCCACTTTTCTCGTTCAGAGCCAACAGAGCCTCCTTGATCATCTGCAAAAATTATCAAAAACCAATTTAACTACATAATTCTCATACAGAAATTCAAAATTCCTATAAAAAACCCCAGTATCCAGAAACCACAGACTCGGAATTCTCAGGTCTGAACGAAAAATGAAGATGAAATTCCTTCGGGACAAAAATACATCCAGAAAGACATGACAAACTCAAAATTGAAACGATAAATCTATAGATAAGAAGTGAAGTTACCTGAAAGTATGGAGGATGAGCAGCAGTTTTTGGCTGTTTTGGCGTCTTCTCCTTGGGGACCTTGGCTTTCCTCTCCTTAACGGGCTTCGAAGCCTTCTTCCTGGGCTCCTTAGCCGCTGGGACTTCCGCCGTCGGCTTCTCGACGGCCGGGACTTGAACTTCTCCAATGGCAGACATCACGAGACACGAATCACCGATATAAAATTCTCCCACACTAATACCACACAAATGCGCCGAGAGTATCGAGTGACGCCACTCGAAATGACCCTCTTGGTATTTATAATCAGAAAGCGATCTCCGTGAGAAATAGGCGCGGCTTCTGATTGGTCCGCTTTTAGTCTCGCGGATCGTGGCTTTGTTAAAGGAGAGTTCTGGAACGTACGCGTGGAGGAAATAGGAGCGTTGATTTGTAGTATCTTTTAAGTGGGTCAAATGCGACACAGGTGGGGCTCAATAGGGATAGGACTCGCAGGAAGGACTCTTGTTCTTCCTCTGGAATTAGGAGGGGTGTGTTTTCTAAGTGGAATTGGGACTGAGTTTCTATGCATTGGAATTGAATTCCAACGTGAAATTATTTTCAGATTGAAGCCAAGAAAGAAGGGATTATAATGTGGGCTGAACGAAGTGGAATGGTCAGCATTTAGGGTGTGATATCAAGGCATCAAACAGTAACAGTTTTAGTTCCACCATTTGTTTCTTATTTTTGGACTGCGGTGAAAAATATAATTTATAGTTTTAAGCCTCACTTGGTTATACAGATGAGAAAAAATGAAAATTAAATAAAATATTATTATATTTTTTTTTATTTTGAGATTTGAAAAAATTAAATTGTTCTTTTATATTTTATTTGAAAGTTTGTAAAAATTATAATGATTAGATGAGGTGAGATGATTTATGAAAACAAATCAAGCCATAGTATTATAACTTATAGCTTAAATAATAAGTTATACTATTAAAATATTATTTACTATTTGGTAACTATATGTTTAAACTACTTTCACATATATTATATTTGTTTGAAAACAAGTTTTAAAAGTGTTTTATGAGGTAGAAATACGATTATTTAATTTTTTTTTTTTAAGATTTTGACTATACCTTTAAAAGTTTGAAAGGTATCATTTGTCTTAAAATTATATAGATATTTTGGCCATTTATAATATTTTTAAAATTTAAATTACGTTCGACATTATTCGAAAAAATGTATTTGAGGAAAATCATTTCTTCAAATGTATTTTTTTAACTTATTTGAGATTAAAAAATATTTTATTACGTAACACCCAAACAATCTAAATTTTTCAAGAACTTTTAAAGTATTTAAGTATTTTTTAAGATTCTTATTGCAACCCCGGCTTTTAGTACATATTTGGGATTGTGGTGAAAAAAATAGCTTATAACTTTACGGCTTATAACTTAAATAATAAGTTCTATACTTTAAAAGATGTTTATTATTTGATAAACTTGTATCTAAAGCACTTTTAAAATTAGTTACATTAACATTTTAAAAATATATAATTATTTACATGAGCTTTACGATAAAAGTTTCAATTTGATACATTTTAAAAAAAATAAACTTTCAGATTTTTTAAAAGTATTTTTTAAAAGAACTTTTAAACAATTAAAAGTACTTTTTAAACTTTCAAACTCAATCCCAAATAGGCTCTTAGTAAGGTTAACTTTGACTTCATCTTTTATGGCATACCATTTGCATCAAATGCTTTTTCGGTTCATTTTTCTTGAAAATGAGTTGTATTGGCTTAGCCATTAAGATTTTTTTGCTATAGCTGTTCAACATAAATGACAGTATGTAGTTTTAGGAAGAAATATTGGGGAGTGCTACCGTTCTACTCCAACCTCGTCGGTAACCGACTTGGGTAAGGGAATTGTCTCTTTTCTTTTCTTTTTTTGAAAAAAGCATTTTTTATGTATTTTTTTAATATTAAAAAATAAAAAAATATAATATTAAAAAATAAACAAACACAAATACTAAAAAAAAAAAAATAGAATTCGGTATAAATGATAGTGCGCATTGTCGATGTACCATTTTTCAAATATTCCCCATAAAATTTTTTATAATTTAGCTAAAAACCATATTCTCTAAAACAATTTTCTAAATTTTACTTATCTTTCAAAAATCTCATACATCTCATTCCCTATCATTTCTTTATTATATTAAAATAATATTTTGATAATCTTTATGTATTATTTTTTTCTCTCATTTCTATTTACAAACTAAACTACTCAATATTTTTTCTTATGTTTTGAACTATTACTCTAGTGAATATTTTAAACAAAAATTTATATTATTTTTTGCGGATATGATAATATTTTTAAAATTAATTTTTTATATTTTAGTAATTATTTAAATTATTTTTAAAATTATAATAAATATGAGTATGAGAGAAAGTGTAGTTGTTTGGAAGAAAAATTTATTTTATTTTTAGAATAAAATATTGATAAAAGATGATTTAAGTAATGAGTAATGATTCTCTTATCTAAACCAATGCAAGCGTTCTTGAGCATTTATCTTATATTCAAAGTTGGATTTATGCAATATTATATGTCCTCGTATTTTTGTAAATGTATAGAGATCATCCCTAAGTACTTTCTTTTTTTTTTTTTTTTTTGAATGGCATCCCTAGGTACTTAATCGAATTGAATTGTCATTTTAAAAATAGTTAGATGCATCCCACCGTTCAACTCATTCAAGAGGCTAGAAAGGAAATCAATTGTTGCAAATAAAAGTTCTACTCATCTCTCTTCATACCACACACTATATATTATTTTTTTTTATCAAATGTGTGGTATATGGATGATGAGTAGAAAAAATTAATTAGTTTAAGAAAAATAAAAATAAAAATAAAAGTATACTATGTGGTGTATAAAAATGACGAGTAACAAACCTCCTAGGATGGGTAAGTCAAATAATGATTATGGATTCACCAACAACATGATTCCTCTTTCAAATTTGAAGAATTATAGATTCACGAGCCACTAAGTCAAATAATAATTTAAGAAGCCTGGAGCACGCATTTTGTTTGGAATCCAGCGTTCATACTTTGCAAAAAAAATCAAGCTGACTAAAGATGCCCTCAAACATTGGAACAAAGTTCATTTAAAATAAAATTCAAGTTAATGTCTAGCGAATAGAAAATGAACTCTTTGATATTCAGTGTAATCCACCAAATCCACAGAATATGACAAGAGAAAAATAGCTCAAACAAAATCTCCAAGAACAACAGAAGCATGAGGAAACACTGTGGCGCCAGAAGCCCCTAATTTCCTGGTTAACTTCATCAAATCTAAATACTAAATTCTATCATCTATGAATTACCATCAGAAGACGAAGTAACGGGATCAACTCCATCAAAATGGGCCTAGGTAACTGGACAATGGTCTAATCTATTATTGAATCAGCTTTCATTAATTATTTTCAGTTTATATATACTTCCTCAAATCTAGTTATTCCGGAAGTATTAGAAAATCTCTTTAAATAATAAATCACGGATCAAGACAATGATTTTCTAAATGTAATACCCAATGAGGAAGAAATCTTTGCTGCTTCTAAATAAATCCCAAACCACAAAGCACCAAGGCAAGATGGAATGGCTGCTTTCTTCTATAGACACTAGTGGACTGTCATCAAAAGGGAAGTAATTGCTACAGTACAAAATTTCTTTCAAAATAGATGAACTATACAAATATAGCACTCATTCTAAAAATCACAAATCCAAGTTCACCACAACATTTCCGATCAATCAGCTTGACCAACATCATCTACAAAATATCACCAAAACCTTAGCCAATCATCTTAAGACCATGTTGAACCACATTATTTCTTCCCTCCAAACATCTTTTGTTCCAAGCCGCAATATCAAAGAAAATACTCTGATTGCCCATAAGTTGTTCCATCATCTAAAAAAATAATCGGGGAGAAAAGGTCAAATGACAATTAAGCTAAACATGGAAAAGATCGTCTACTACATAGAATGAGATTTCTTATTTGTAGTGATGAAGGTATTGGAATATAACAGATGGTGGATAAATCAAAAAACGAATGTGTCACAACAACTTTCTTCTCAATCCTTATAAATAGCTTGCCCATATCACCTTTCCTTGTTATATTATCCACAGAGGTGTTATCCAAATGAATAACCAAATCGGAAGCACAAGACAATCTTGAAGGTATTCGATGAAGCTGAAATATTCCTCCAATATCTCATCTTTTATTTGCAGATGATTTAATCATTTTTGAGAAATCTAGTGAAAGAAATGCTTAAATAATCATTGACAATCTGGGAAAATATTAGGATTGGTTGGGCCAAAGAATTAACCACAACAAGCCATTAATCACATCTCAAGAAATACCATTCATGCCATGAGAGCTGCAATTTCTTTGAAAATGTCATACAAGCAATCAACATCCAGAATGAAATACTTAGGTCTTCCAACCTCATTTGGCAAATAAAAAAAAGACAGTTACAAAGAACTACTACAGAAAATTAATAAGAAACTTGATAGTTGGAAATCAAAGTTACTCTCACAAGCAGGAAGAACCATACTAATCAGAATAGTGACAATCACAATTCCTTCATACCAAATGTCAATGCACGTACAACCAAAATCAGTTTGCAAATCTTTGAATACAAGTTTCAACAAGTTTTGGTGGGGCTTCTCTAAAGAACAAAATCATAATTTAACATTGAGATTTTGGAAATCTATTTGCCAACCAAAAAATGTAGAGGACTTGGTTTGAGATCAATGAAAAATATGAATTTAGCTTTATTAGCTAAAACGAGAGGGAAAATGAGTGACAAGTCGAGCAAATCCAAGTTTGTGGCATTCTCTTCTGATGGCAAAAGGCCTCAATACATCAACCTGCTGGAAGGCAACATCAAAATCGGCTGATTCATGGTTATGGAAAGGAATCTTGAAGACAAGAGAGCAACTGTCAAAAGGTACATGCTATCAAATATTTAATGGGCTATCTATCAATTTCTAGTCAAAACCTTGGATTTCGACAATAGAAAATCTCACACCAAAGCCACTACATCAAAGGAATGAGACCCAACCTTCTCTGAAGGTCTCTTATCTAATTATTCCTAACACCCAGTCATGGAACATCCAGGAAATGATAACCCTTTTTGAGCAAGAAATCATCACTGAAATCCAAAAAATTCCTCTACCTCATAATAATTAAAGAACGGACTCCTAGATTTAGACACCAGGCCACAATGGCAAATTCTCTGTCAAAACAACTTACCATATAGTAGCAAGAAATTTCAATATTGGTATTGTAAGGGGATTTTCTCCATTTCAAAAAGCCCATTGGGCCTTGGCCCTATACCCGGCTCAAAGGCCACCAAGCCCACACAGGGGGCAAAACCTCTATCAAGAAAGGGAGTCGAGTAGTTGACAAGACATGTCAGCCTAACAGCCTACGGCCGCATTCAGAGCATAGAAACCTGTATAGAGCACGTCGGGAAATGCAGATGACCCTCACTCCATCGACATCAGACCATCTATAGCTCACAAGGAATAGACAGAAAACCATGAAACCACGCCCCATTAATGGCGCTACTACCAAGCGTACCAAGCTACACGCCGCATTTATGATACCGTTGTAGAGCCATGCCACATTAAAGGACTCTGGTAGCAAAAACAGAAGGGAAGGGACGAACTTTGTGGAGACAAAGACAATCTGTATCTCCCCTAACCCACGGTATAAATAGCAAGATCCAAGTACGAAAAAACTCTCTGATCCCTAGACTTTTTTACTTATTTGCAAACTTTCAAGAATACTTACTAATTTTAGCATCGAAGGTTTCTCGGCTCCAAGGCCACCTTCTCCTAATTGCACTCTCCATCATCTTTTGCAGACTCATTTTGGAAGACCTGAATTATCGAAATTTGGCCTAAAGGTGTGCGAAACACGACGTTAATAGGTACCATTGCCAAATTTTCTAAGCTCAATACTGAAAAAACTTTAAAAATTAATGACCGCCATAAGTTATTAATTTGGAAAACCATCTGGAACATTATTCCCACTAAGGGAGACTGAAAAACATCATCCCCAATCTCCCTTCAAACAGTTTTTCACTGTGCAATGAACATGAAGAAACCATGTTCCTTCTTTATATTGAATGTTCAATCACCAAGATACTATGGAACCAAAGTAGCTAGCCCTTAAATCTCATATTACTACTAATTAACTCAATGCAAGGGTGGATATAGATTATTATTTACCCAGAGTCTATGTTGAGATTGGAAAAACATCCATTCCAGATATTTGCAATCTTAATGTAAGATTTTATCTGGAGAAAGTGAAATGATATAATCCACAATCAATCAACATTATTTTTGAGGAAGGCAAAGGAACAGTTGGAAATTTCCTACCAAATTTCCAACCAAGCATATCTACAGGAGTGGAAAGAAAAGTTAAAATCTCAAATAATACTGAATTGACAACCCCCACCTCGAAACAAATTGAGTATCTCCTTCGACCCTGCAATGAGATTCTTTTTTAACGTCTTCAATAGTAGGCCGCGACTTAGAAGGTAAAATACTGGAAATATGGACATCAAAAATTCAATCCACAAATCTAGTCATTGCGGAAGCCTTTTCAACTCTACTCGCAACAAAGATGGCATAATACGTACAAAAAAATCATTTCATTTTGGAAGGTGACGCTCAATTGGTTATCTCAACCATTAAAGGGGAAACTTCATCACCAATATGGCAGATAACTCCAATCATTGATGATATCCATAAAATATTACGCACTCAAAAAGAATGGAGCGTTAAAAAATTTCATCGATTCCAAAATCGAAATGCATACTTAATGACATGGTAGATATCAACCAACTTAACCTTTGGTTGCATACTTTTCAATAATCTACCCATATGTATTCTGTATATTGAAAATGGCAAGGACCCCATTTGTATTGTTTTAATATTTCTATATCAATACTAAGCATGCCTGATTAGGAAAAAAAAAAAAATCAAAGGCAAGTATTGAAAAAGAGGCATTTTTCATAATTTTTATTTCTGCAGTGTTGGAAAGATAAATCACAATAAAGGTAAGGAATAAATGGCTTCTGCTTCCCTACACCTGGTATTAATTCAGTTCCCACCTTCAATCCTCTCACATGGCTCCCTCTTTGTAAGTGCAATTGGTTGTAGTTCATTGGAAAAAAAGAAAAAAATTATAATTTTTCTTAATTATTTTTTGTTTCCTTTTAATTTTATTTGAATTGTTTTAAAAGAGGAGTTAATTTTTTTTTTTTTTTTAAATTCTGGTTTTAAAGAGTTTTTTTTTTTTCTTTTTTAAGGAAGGACTCATATGGCAAAATGCAACGGGTCGACTTCGAATTGGTTGACAAGTGACATCTTTCAACTGCATGACAATTCTCATATTAGACCTAATAGAAGATAGATGGAGGAACAAAAGTAAGGCGCGAGGACGTACGGAAAGGAAAATGATTTGTATTCAAGTCTGGCTCACTCTTTTTAAGAAATATAAATAAATCTAAAATTCACATGAAAAAATTTATTTTTTTATAATAAACCTCATTTCTTTTCAAATAGTCTAAGCAAGACTTTCGCATCTTAATACTGTATCTAGCATTACTCTTGTGACAGAGTTAGAGAATTCAGAAATTAATAATCATATTTACAAATAACCTAACAGTCAAGATTTTTGAATTGATAACGAAAAAATTGTCACTACCATTAGTTTATGCTCGCTAACTCAAACCGTCTTAATTGAGCCTCATTGTGGAGCAACAATGTAGAAAACCATCTAAGAGGAGCATCAACTAAAAACATGCCTGTACCGGCTTCCCGCGAGATGCTACAAGGACTTGATCTGAACCCAAAACTGAGTAAAATTGAGTTCCATTTTGTTTATAAGTTAATGCAGTGTTGAACCGCCGGCACCGGAGGATGTGTGTGTTGTTTTTTTTTTTTNCACCCATCAAATTTTATTTTATAACCCCAAAAATTGAAGAAAATAACAAGTAAAATTGACAAGAGAAATGATTTTTGCAATTGTGGAATGCATAAACACCGCACAATCATTTTAAAAAAAGTGAGTAAATACATAACCTACATAAAAAAAACTAATTTTTTAATAGTAAACTCTGTTCTTTTTCAAAATAATTGTGCAGTACTTACGTACTCCACTCCACGATTGTATGATTACTAAGTCTACCAGAACAGTTGAAACTTAGTCTGGAGGACTTTATCACTCAAACAGAACATTTTCCAGCCCACATACTATACATTCGCAAGAAACCGTCATAGATGCCATCTAAGATACCTGGAATCGGGAATATGTACCCAAGAAGCCACTCTTAATTCTACAGTCCCAGGTAAGGAAGTACCACCAGTCTTGCTCAGCCGTGGACCCATTGCTGCCAAGTATCGACTTAGCCAACCAACCATACATAATAATTATGAAATGCCTACTTTAAGAAGTTGCCATATGCACAACTTCAAATATCTCAATGAGTGAACAACTTAAAAATATTTCCAAGAGATTATTAATGCAATTATGCAAGGAATATAAAAATAATGTGAAAACACCAAAAAAAAAATATGATAACCCTACCTTAGACCTTCCTTTTCAACCTGTATATGGTAAAGTCTACACGATCAACCTTTCCACCACAAGGCACAAACCCTTCGATAAAGTATTCAGGGCTCATATATACACGGAATGAAAGGAAGAGAAGTTGAAAATATTCTTTCTAGATAGAAGCATCAATGTATGAAGACTGGAATGTGTACTTTTGAGGTAGTGGAAATCAAAATATGCGAATTCTTTTGTTAAATCCACCAAAAGCTAAGTACTCAAAATATTAGAGAAATTAAAATGAATCACACCTCAACCCTAATAACGCTGCATATCCTG
>QEOT01003304.1:4139-31269 GCA_003123785.1 Pterocarya stenoptera
ATGGACTATTCTTATTGGGAATGGAAAATTCATTTTTTATTTGTAGTGACAGTAAGGGTGTGTCCAATAGGAACTGAATGGCTCTGTTTTTCTTGCATTGCATTTGAAGGAAAGTAAACAAGAGAGGAGGATGAAAATAAGGTAAAAACCACAATCTAGGATTACTGAAGAAAACTGGAACTAGCACCAGATAATAGTTTTAAGATTGCATATAATCGTTTCAGTTCATGCTTTCTTTGTGTACCTAGTGGGTGGGATTGTGTATCTGGGATTTACTCCCCAAAGATGGGCTGAATGGTCCTAACTTGGTGAGGTTCCACTCTTAAAAAAAGAAGAGTATAAAAAATACATTAGGCTTATACAATGACTGCTGGACAATTCAGGTTATGTCGAACATCCAGATGCGCCGTTAGTATTCTATAATTGACAAGAATGGGATTATTCTTTCTTATGGATTTCAGGTATATAAGACTTTAGAGCATCGAATGATCCTTGCAGAAGCAGCTCAAAAGTTGAGGCTTCCTCTTATCTCCAAAGATGGTGAAATTCATGAGGATGACATTGAGAAAATGAGCATAATGTCACGAAGTTCCCTTGATAGTACAAGTACCAGTGTCACAATCAGCTCAAGCTCCAACTCAATGAATTACACTACTGCAAATAGTGCCACTAGTGCAGCTAATAGTTCTGTTATTGCTGGTGATATGGTGGAACCTGGAGTTGGTGGTGTTCCTAATCGCTTTCTTGGAATAACACCTGCTTATTTATGGCAAACGCAACTCCAGCAAATGCCATTACCTGTGGTATGATACTGCACTTGGATATTCATACAAACTGTCATGATCTTTTCTTCTCCCTTTTTCAGCATTGAACGTCTCTGCCTGTTATTGTGTGGTGTCGATTGATTATTCCTTCTCTTTTCTAACCTTTTATTTCTCTAATGTTAGAGGCCTTTCATTGTTAATCAAACCTTCGATAACTTACTCTGACTTCACAATTGAAGGATATGGCAGAATACCAGCTGTCTCTTTCTCATGAGATTGAGGCTCGTTTGAAAGCTAAATGTGATACGTTAGCTGATGCCTTTGTAATGGATGATGTTGGTAGGTTTTATTATTGCTTCTCTCTCTCTCTCTCTCTCTCTCTCTCTCTCTCTCTGTGCATATGAACTCAAAATAGACCCTTTTCATGCCCTCAAAACATGCATATTTATTATATATCTCTTGGGGATAAGATCCTTTTGCTATATCCTTAATGAACAATTGGTTTTATGTGTGTGTGGCAAACCATTGATCCGGGATTTTCCATTTAGTGATATGTACAGAATGGCTGGATTAATTTCTGTGATGCACAATTGGAACTGATATTTCTATTTCTTTTTTCTTTCCTCTCCTTCCTTTTGGGGGTGGGGGGAGGGGGAAGGGGTGAAGAACTCTCTAACAATAATACATATTAGTATCAATGGTGTTTGTGGGCAATTTGTTACCCCAACTTTTGTTGATGCAGACTTGTCATCTGGGCAGCAAACTTCAAGTGCTCGCCTTCCAGAAAGGTTTGAGTTTTTCTCCTACTCAAATTCTTTACATCACTTCTCTTCCACATAAAGGGATACTACTGTTAACCATTTTCAGTATCATTTTGAAGATTGATAATAGATCTCTGCACAAGAATTTTATTTTTTATTTTTAACTTTGTTCTCTTATGTTGTTCCTGGATCATCAGTAGTTTCATGCATTTTGTATTGTAAAAACATGCACGCCCAGATAGCTGGAACCAACATTCTCGATATTTATTGAGCCTGTAGTTTTCTGTGCATGTCACTTTCCAAATTATCAGGGTAAAGTTGATAATTGAGGAGATTGAAAGGGAAGAAGGAGCTCTGCGAGAGGAACTCTATTCTGCAGACAGAAAATTTGCTGACTACTATAATGTATGTGCATAAGTAATTTAGTTTACAATTGACTAAATCTTTTTCCCTTCACCCGCTCTTTTATTCGGAAGACATTGTTTGTGATGAGATTCTAGGTCCTAGAGCAAATACTTGGGGTTCTTATTAAGCTTGTTAAAGATTTGAAGTTGCAGCATCAACACAAATATGTAAGAATTTTGTTGCTATCTTCAATGTTCAGGTTTTGTTTGTATCTCCCACTATTACTTAAGTTCGTTCTTATCCTTGTTGAGGGAACCTTGAACTTGGTGGCTCTAAATAATTTGTAGGATGATTTGCAAAAGACGTGGCTGTGCAAAAGGTGTGAGACTATGAGTGCAAAATTAAGGTTTGTCACACTATTTCCTGCAATTTGATATTTCTGTTTGTGCCAATAATGTTGCTAAGAAACTAGTATGATGTGATTCCATTACCTTCTACCAACCTTCTCAACTTGACTCTTTTGATGTTAAGTGTTAACTGATACGTGCGAAATGCAAGTTGATTATGTTTTCTGGAAATGACATGCATGCTTCTTCTCCTCTTACTCAACACATGCATGGCTAGTAACCGCTGATAGTTGTTATTTATTCATGTATTTTCTCATTATATTACTCTTTATATGCACAACAATTACCCAGATTGACAAAAATTTCTTGCCAGTTTGAGTCTTCTTGTAAAAATCTGTTGATTTATCTGTGATATGCCTCATTTCTCAGGGTTCTGGAGCATGTTCTCCTGCTGGAAACTTATACTCAGGAGTCAATACCAGCCCTTAATAAAATAAGGTTCTAAAAATGACTCTTGATTGGATCTGTAATTTTTGGTTCAAGGTAAAATACTAATAATTGGTACTTGTTCTAGGAAGTATCTTCTTGAGGCTACAGAAGAAGCTTCTATTGCATATAATAAAGCGGTACGTTCCTGTCTCAGATATTTTGTTGTAGTAGATTTTCATTTTATTTGACTTCTGGTTATTAGTTGGATTCATATCATATTGTCCATTGTTATTTATGAAAATTTAACATCTTTAAGGATTGATCGCTAGATTATACCAGTTTTCTGAATGCTGCATATACTTCTTTGTGTGGAAACGGGTGATGATGGTAAAATTATACGTTCCCCCCCTGTAATTTCACTCTAGTTGCCTTTGCCAATTAGTTGAGATTTTTTTTCATTAGTTTAAACTTATTTTCTCACACATTTCTGCTTTTCTATTGCCTCCCTTTTTCTCTGCTAGGGATTTTGGATAATGAATAGTAACATCTCCAAGCTACTTCTATATGAAATGGGTTTAACCAATTAAGATTGCCGATATTGCTACTACAGATTTAATTGAGCCACCATCATATGGGGGCATGCCAGAGTTTTAATCGCGTTTATCAAATCAACTTCTTAACCAGGTTACACGTCTCCGCGAGTATCAAGGTGTTGATCCTCACTTCGATACAATTGCAAGGCAATACCATGATATCGTGAAGGTAATGCCAATACAACGCTCAAGTTGGTCTAATATTCGGGAAACTCTAATACCATCCTTTCCTTGCAGAAATTGGAAAATATGCAATGGACAATCCACCAAGTTGAAATGGACCTGAAACGCCTACCAGAGCAACAAAATACATGAACTTTTGGTTCTCCCTTTGGTTTTAATGCCACTTCTGTGTCAGGGCATCATATTGTCTCAATGCCAGTGTTAAAACAAGTCTTTATTGATTTGGGTTGGTGCTTGCTGCTTAGTTTCTCAATGGCTCACCCAGCTTCGACCAGTCTGTGAATACAATATCCCGTGTAATCAAACTTTGTAGGCTGGCTGGATGGGTGAAACACTGTTGCGAAGCAACTCACACTAAGCTACTGCTATGCATTGCAACTCGGGATTGGATGAGAATTTTTTTTTTTATAAATTTATTGTAGTTATCAAATCTATAAAAGTAGGTTTATTTAAATACCAACTATTGTTTTCAAATACAATTAAATGAATTTATCAGGTTCACATCACTAACAATTACTCAGATCCTAATTAATATGAGAAACCCCAAATATTTAAAAAAAAAAAAAAATTAGTCAATTTATTCGATCTCCTTGTTGAGGATTTCTTTTTACGTACAGTAATACAAGAGAATATATATATATATTTATATATTTTAAATGAAGAGAATCAAATCCGCAGTTCTGTGCAAGAGACCAAAACACGAAAATAATCACCAGAAAAAAATCATGAACACCCTCTCAAACGCGTGGACAATATGGATTGGTTGATGATGAAGTGAATGGTGATGATAAAAAAGGTGAGCTCAACCAATATCCAGCTTTTACATCTAATAATTCATAAGAGAATAACTTTAGACCGGTCGGTCTTTGGTCTTTTTTTTTTTCTCATCAACAGCCCTCCAATATATGACTTCCACGTAGACAACTCACCAACACTACCATGCGCCCCAACCTGACGGTATTACGCACGATTTTCCTCTCTCCCTTCTCTCCCCCACAAACTCAACCCATAGACTCAACCCAAAATTGGTTCCATTCTCTCCCACGGAACAGTCTCCGCCACGACGACCGCCCTCACCTCCACGACAACGGCCCCTCTCCGTTGTTGCACGAGGAACTCGAGCCCCCTCTCTCCATTCTCTCCCACGAAACCCAGACGACAACCCTCTCCATTTTAGGGTTTTTTAGTGTACGACCATTGGTCATGTTCTTCAAGTTTTAACAATCATTGATTTTGGCTCATATTTATTTTCTTTCTAGCCCGTGACTTGTATTTTGGAAATCAGAAGTTGTTTTTTTTTCCTGTTGGAGTTCGAATCAGTTTGTGTTGACTTTAGTTTTGTTTCGTTGTTGAGAAAATGTTGGAAGCAATAAAAGCACTTGAAATGTGCGTGATTCCATTTTTCTTGGCAACCAAGCAAAGATGGGTTTCATTGTGATTGTGAGTTGATTGTGGGTTGATTTTTGGAAAAGGAGATGAAGATGATCGATGGAGATGGAGAGATTGGCGACAGAGATGGGAGACAACGGGGATGATGGGCGGCGATGGCAGGAGAAGGTGAAAGGACTGAGAACATGGAACGTGAGGGGTCTGGTTCATTCCGATGAATAATCTGGTGTGATGCACTCTATTCGCTTAATGTAAAATTAATGTGAAATAAGTGACATGTCAAACTTTAATTAGAGGGCTGTTTATCTGCCAATAGCAGACCGACCGTTCCAAAGTGGTTCCCAATTCATAATGGAATGCTCCAAGAAAGAACTGTACCAAACAGCGTAGGATGGCTTTTAGAGCCATTTATATTCTGTAAAACTTTTCAAAGAGTTAAAAGGATTTGTCATTTCTCAGCAAACAGTGAAAAATGTTCAGATTCAAGTTTGAACTGAATGCCAAGAAATGCTGACAATCCATGCTTCATTTCCGGAACATCTAGCATCCGCTTCAATCGAAACCTGTCTGTAAGGTAGTAGTTATGCGCATACCCTCCTGTCCTAATAAAGGGGGGAAAAAAACATCATCCTCTTCCGAGTCTATCCCCCAAATATCATCAACATGACCACACAATTGACAGAACATCGGAAAATGTCAGGAAGATGGTTGTGATTATTTATGCACAACCCTTGCACCACTCAAAACAAAATGAATTGGGATTGTATATTTATACTTGATAGGAATTATTATGAAAGCAGATGCCACCATCTGAGATGGCTCCAAGTCCTCAATCTACAGATGTTACCTTCAGGAGGGGCTCTTGGGTTCAGCAGGAATAACACCTGTTGATCTAGAAGAGCTTCCCTTGCTGTTGGGTTCCACTTCTCATCATAGTACAGAACTCATCGTAGTTGATCCTACCATCCTGTAAGTACGATAAATTGAGTGCTAATGCTTCATATTGCAGGAGAGTGATTTGCATGCAAAAAATTCCAAAACAAACTTACATTATCTGTATCAACTTCTGATATTATTTCCTTGATCGTGGTATCATCACCCATTGCATATTCTTTCATGGCAACCTCTAGTTCATCTCTGGTAATAAACCTGTAAAAGAATTCCCCAAGAAACCTCAATATAGAGAATCATTTGCTACTGAAAAACCCATTTATAATCTGGAAAATTAAACTTCTAAGAGTGTTTCCCCAACAAAAGTTGAATGCAAAGATAGTCAAACTGTCAAGTTTGATGGTGTTCAGTCAATATTCCCAAACCCAATCTGATCCAATGCAGTATCTTAACATTTATATCAAAGTTATATGCATGTCAATGTGTTGCAAATATCCACATCTCAAACTCAAAGCTGATAAAATATGAAGGACCTCCTGCAGGTAGTAACCCAGGAAACGTACTCAGACACCATATTAAATAATTTTTTTTCATCATCCCGTAGTAAAGAAGAAAAGCTACAGCTGCTCTGTGGTAAGACTGTTTAAAAGTAAGCATGATACGATACGATTCAATTCTCTAGTTATGCAGAATAAGCTGTCAAAGTATCAGTGTATTGATTTTAGAGATACAAAGAAAAGACTTACCCACTATTATCCTTATCAAAATATCGAAAAGCCTTGAAAAGATGTTCATCTCTTTCTAGCTTGTGTCTATGCATTGTAGCAGTGATAAATTCAATGTAGTCAATTGACCCATTCCCATCCACATCAGCCTAATTGCAAAACCAAAAAATATCAGTACAGTATGAAGCAAAAAGAATAAAAGCAAAGTTTCTGGGTTCAATATCCTACAGCTTCCATGAGCTGCTGTACTTCAGCCTCTGAAAGCTTTGAGCCGAGACGAGCCAATCCTGCCTTCAGTTCTTCATAAGTGATTGTGCCACTTTTATCAGTATCAATGTTTGTAAACATTGCCTTCAGCCCTTGGATTTCTTCTTCAGAAAGATTCTCAGCAATGACCTATAATTATTGGCATGGTTACTTAGTTTATAAGATGGGGAAGCACAGTCAGATCCATATCTGCATGGGACTTACAACTGGGCCAGAATACTGGAGCTTTCCAAAATGAATATCCATTTCCCATACAGTTCCAATTTCATCTATATACATGATCACACATCACATGGAAGCTTAAAGTCTGTGTATGGAGATTTCAGGATTTACGTACCTTCAGGGCAAGTTTCTTTAGTTTGTTCATTGCTGTGAATTGCTTCATCCTGGAAAGGACAGCACTGTCGATTGGCTTGTCTGATGCTTCTCCATCTTCTCTAATCCACGGGTGCTCTAGATAAGCCAGACAAATTTAGGCATGAGTTATAAGAGAAAAGAATACTACTTTTATTTTCTACTTTTATCATTAAATATAAGACAGCAAGACAAGAAACTGTATCATATGAACCATGTTCATGGTGTTACTATAGAAAATTGTTACAAGGTTTTGTTGCTGCCGCAACAAGGATGTTCTGAATTTGAGCGCTCAAAATAAAACTAAGTTTGAAAAGTAAAATTTGTCTATTGGCTTAAGGGGACACTGGTTAGTGCCATATTTGATTTGTTCAAATGTCTTGTCACCGTACATCATTTCAGTTTTCAACCATGGGTATATGCAGGTCTTCTTTGGTCTATAATTGAAAAATAGGAAAATGAACTTGAAATTTTTAGACCCATCATTCGGGTACTTTCCGTCACTGAAAAACTCAGTTTTTGTGAAAACAAATAAAAAAGAAAAAAAGACAACAGATCAGAAAACAACAAAACAAACAAACAAAACTTTTCAAATTGCTCCAAACACATTTTTTTGTCATTTTCATATTATCTGTGAAAAAAAAATGAACTTTCATGAATATCAGACCGGACCTTAGCCCCTCTTGAAAAGGTTCACTGGTGCTCATCTAGATTCTCTAACTCCATATAACACTTACAGAGAAATTATACAGATAAGGACTAGCATGCTGACTTCGGTACTCATAAATTAGCCAACCTTGAAGATAGAATTTCTACTGACTATATCTTCCTACTATGTTCATATGAAGGGACTTACCAAAGTAAAATGAAAATATTACATAAATGAGTCATGTTACCTTCAGGAAAATTATGCCCGAGAGGGCTTGGATTCAATGGCAGAATGATTTAACTGAAAAGAGCTGCATACCTAGAACCTGAGTAGAAGTAATCCTTTTCTTTGGGTCCTGTGTTAGCATCTTGCGGACCAGGTCCTTGGCACTGCTTGAAATAGATGGCCATGGCTTGCTTTCAAAGTCAATCTCCCCTTGCAAAATAGCATCAAAAATCCCCTTCTCCGTCTCTGCAATATAGCTTAATTACCAGTCACAAAATCCACCTGGAAAAGCATATATGGACAATAATAGCATTGAGCAAAGAAGTACATCTATTTTTTTTTACCAGCCCAAAATGGAGGTACGCCACTGAGTAATATATACAAGATAACTCCTGCACTCCAAATATCAATTTCCTTCCCATATCTCCGTCGTAATACTTCAGGTGCAACATAATAAGCACTCCCAACTATATCCCGGTACACCTTCCCTGGAAAGAGTTGAGCCATAAAAAGCATCTAAATTTCAAGTAGAAATGTATAAATTATGCTTGGTTTTTCAATCAAATATTTTTTTTTCAATTGCCAAGAAAAAATATGAAAAATAGCAATAGGAGGTACAATTTATCTATAAAGGAAAATGCTTATTTTTTTACTTCCATGATACCATTTTTGGGATAGGCAGTCTCATGAAACCTAGTTTATAAACCCTGGAAGACCTCTCAACTTAAGGGCACCAGTTACCAGAGAAGCAGTGCGATCACAATTCACAAATAGAAATCGAGACATCATTAAGAATGGGTCCAATCATTGGCTACTTGAATATATTAGACAAGCGAGTGATTGGGAGATGGACCCCTTGACAAGGGAGAGAAGACCGGATATTATTGGCCTTATCCAAAGGGGGACGAACTGTTATACTGAACGTTGTCTCCACATGAACAGTCTCATTTCCCATGAAAGATCATTTGGAGGAGTTAAGCACCAATGAGAACGGGAGCCTTTGCTTGGGAGGCGGAGTTGGGGAAAATCCTCAACATGACAACTTAAGGAAAAGACATTGGATCACTTGTTACACACTGTACAGTAGCTAAAACTCTATGGCAAGCTGTTTTCAGCCTGTTCAGGTTGAGTTGGGCAATCCTGAGGCGGGTGATGGAACTGTTTCTTTGCGGACACGGTTGGTTTGGTTGGAAGATGGACTCTTTTGCATGGCATTTGGAGGGACAGGAACGCTCATAGTTTCAGAATTGCTAGAAGAAGATGGAAGAGACAAAGGTTTTTTTCTTCGGATCCCTTTATCAGTGGATGGCAGTAATCATGAAGTTTTCCAATTTCGATCTTTTTCTCTTTCTACTCAAAGTTTTCTGATGTATAGCCCCGGTGTATTTGGTAATGACTTCTGCTCATTAATAAAATTATCTTACTTGCAAAAAAAAATTCCGAGCAAGAAAATAACTTGTTTTTTAGGCAAGAAAGAATTCAATATGCCTTATTGAGGAAATCCCATTTTAACAACCCCACGAAAAATATACTCATTCAAATCATTACTCCCTGAACACATGATCGAAGAATTCTTTAATTAGAGATTTACCTTCTTCGATGAAAACGGACAACCCAAAATCCGTGGCCTTCAAAAGTGCAGTCTCATCCTTGCTTGATAACAAGAAATTCTCAGGTTTAAGGTCCCTATGCATCACACCCATAAAGTGACAGATATGCACAACATTAACAATTGCCCTGCATATTGAAGCAGCAGCCCTCTCACTATAATGCCCCTTCGCAATGATTCTGTCAAAAAGCTCACCGCCGGCACATAGCTCCATAACAACATGCACTGATTGCTTATCCTCATAAGCACCCTTAAACTCAACAATATTGGGCTGCCCGCTCAAATCCTGCATAATCTGAATCTCTCTTTTTATGTCCTCCCTGTCATTCTTACGAACAAGCTTCCTCTTGGATATAGACTTGCAAGCATATTTCCTGCCCGTTGAATTCTCAACACAAAGATAAGTAACCCCAAATTGACCTCTTCCCAATTCTTTGCCAATGGTGTAGTACTGCTTAACATCGTCATATGTTTTGTCTAGAATTGCATCTGGCCTGGGGACGGGTTTTGGGCTTGGAGCCGGCACAGACGGCTTCAACACATGCGGCGTTGCCTGCTGGGCCCGCTTTTCAGGCAATTGGTGCGATTGTTGGGGTGGGGTTTTGGATTGGTGAACTACGGGCTCATGGGTTTTCTGGTGGTGCTGCACACCAGAACCACCTCCTGACGTATAACCATTATATCTTGGTTTTGAAGCTTTGCCTTTGCTAAAGCAAATACCCATTTATTATAATAGCCAAATTTGTAAGTCAACTTTAAGGAAAAGGGATAAACTTTAAGGTTCAGATCAGAAAATCGGTTGAACTTTCGGGGAAAGGATGGAAAAGGAATTAGACCCAGATGAAGAATCAGAAAGACTGCAGAATATACGAGTATTCAGAACAATAGTGGATGAGAATTTTTAGATCAGGAATTTCAGAGCTGAGCGATAGATTGATATTTTCAAGGAAAAAGTGGGTGAGGTGAAAACCCTGATGGGAATCGAAAAGAGGACACGAAGAGACTGAAAAAGAACCAAATTCTGGGCTGTGACTTGGGAGGATAATAAAACTGGATCAGAGTTTCCGCTTTGAAGTGGGGAGCAACGTATAACCAAGGAAGGACAAACTGGAACTCGGTCAACTTTGCAATCACGTTGTAACTCGTGGAGGTTGAAACTACCCTGTTGAACAGATGGAAAGAGGGAGAATATTCAATAGATAAAGCCATCGTCAGAAAGAGTTTTCTTTTCTCTCTCTTTTTTCTTCCTTTCTACCTCAAGCGCGACAAACGGAGCAATTACTCTATATATTTTATTGCTTGAACGTATTATTAAATAATTGAAAATTTATTTATTATATTTTCACTTATTTATTAATTAGTTGATGTCATATTTTGAAAATAAAAATTATAGATAAAAATTAAATAATATTTTTTGAAAACTAAACATCTCATTGATCTAGTATTTGTGTTAATGATGAGCTAATATTGGAAAAAATCAATATTTTTAGATCCTGTTTAAATATAAAAATAGTTTTATCTCTTTTCATATTATTATAATTTTCTTAAAATTTAATATAAAATATAATAAATAATTTAATTTTTTTAAATTTTAAATAATATTAATATTAAAAAATAATATTCTAATATCTAAACGAGGCTAGAGTCTTTTTGTCAATATTAATATTTGTTTTAGGCAAAAGAAGATCCTCTAATATCTAATGTTAAAATACTCTAAGGTCCAGATATTAAGTTTATTTATAATTATATAAAACATTTAAAAATTTTAGAATCAAGATTATGGGAGAGAAACTCATTTATTCAAGAAGAAATATGATACTAAATTCAAGAGATTGAAAATTATTTCACACGGCCTTTCATAAATTTACGTTTGACTAAAATTAGTTTTCTACACTGGTGGTTGTAAACTGATGGTACCTACGCGGTTTTGATTTATGCGAAAGACACGTTTGATGAAGTGTCTTAGAAAAACTAATACCTGTTTCTGATAAGCAACAGCTAGCTAGCCACTTGAGATGCTAGCATCTGGGGACAACAATATTTCTGTCCTTGTTTTTCGTTCTTTTTGTGGCAATGTGATGCAAAAAGATTCAAAAGAAAATGTGGCTTTTACAAGCATTAATGGCTTAGCTTGCAAGAAATATATAACATCTGGCTACCAAGCAACATCTCGCTCTTACATAGAGTTCTCTCTGCACCTCGCTTTCGTGTGTTAGAATATTCCTTCCCAACTCACTGCAACCCAAATCTCCTCACACTATCTCTCATGGATATGGAGCAACTGATTCACCAAACTGAAGCCCTTTATTGGGAAGGCTTGAACCTTTCTCCTGCATCGGATCCAACTAATGGTGACCCAGATTTAGCTCTAATTGGCAGAATAGTAGCAACAAGACCGCTCAACAGGATCTCAATTCATGCATCATTCAAAGCAGCTTGGAGTTTCCTTGGTAAGTTCCATATCGAAGACCTTGATGTCAACCTTTTTTTATTTACTTTCCATAATGCTGGAGATAAAAGAAGGGTCTTGAGCCAAGTCCCTTGGAACTTCAAAGGGCATCTCCTCATACTCAAAGATTGTCCTGCAGACATTACATGGAAAGAAATTCACCTCAATACCTCACCATTTCACATTCAAATCCAATACTATAAATTCATATGACAGAAAAAAATGCTTACAAGATAGGGAATGCTCTGGGAACCTTTCTAGGAGTAGACGTGGACCCAGTATTTGGTTTAGCTTGTAAGAAGTTCATCAAAATTAAAGCAGAAATAGATATAACTAAACCTCTGAAGCAAGGTCTTTGGGAACCAAGGGATTTCAACCTTGATACTTGGGTGTCGTTTAAGTACGAACGCCTATCTGATTTTTGCTATACGTGTGGGAGAATTGGGCACTCCCAAACTTTTTGCAATTCTCCTAATCCAAACACAGAACAAATGCCATTCGGACCTTGGCTACGAGCGGAATCACCGATATTCATGTCTATTAATCCCTCTTATCGTGGAATGAATAGAGAATCAAGACTCTATATAGTCTATCCGAACGTTAGTGTAAACCAATCAATCCCTCTCTCTGATTCGGAAATGCAAGATAACAGGGGATTTGGTTCTTCGGCTCTTATAATACCACTCACAGCAAACTCAACTGGTAAAGGAAAATATGTCTTAAGTGAAGGAAATTTCTCCATAAGAGCAAACTCCTTTGTCAGAGGAGATTTGGGAAACAATCGGGAATCCTTCTACAAAAACCCGATGGAACCACAAATCCCCTCTAAGAATCCACCAACCAGGGTTCATTCACCCTTCGAACTCATTACAGGCCCACTTTACACAAATTATCAGAGCAAGTCTCAGATGGTAGAAGGTGAAGAAAATAGTTTAGAGCACCTTACCATACGAAACATGATTCGGTAGAGACGATCTGGGCCTCTCTCAACGCCCACACAGGCCGATACCACGGTTCCTACCGCCCTCGATAGGGGCGACCCAGCAAGCATAACTCATTCCGCTCGCATAGCAGAAATGAGTTCCCACTCTGTAGCCAACAGTAACCAACTCATATCATTTATTGAGCCCTCAACAACCGAGATGCCTATATTTACACCGAAAGTCAAGTCGCCTCTGCATAATCTCCCATCAATCACTCAAGATTCACAAAGTCTCCACTCAACTGATCTGCAGAATATCTACAGCAATATAAAAAGAATGGAAAAAGAGATTTCGGTCTCCCCCTCAACTAAAGAATGGGTTTCTGGTTGGATAAGGAACAATACTGAGATAATAGTGATATCAAAGGGTAATTCGGGGTTTTCGTTGGTGGAGAAGGAAGATCCCCAGCAGCAGTCAATTGGGCTTTTATATCAAGACCCACGAAAGAAACTAAAAGGCTCTCAAAGCCCAATAGTGACTACCCCGCATTCGGATGATTTAAACAAATGGAAGCTTGGCCCACCTTTTAATGTAAACAGGCCACTCAACACAAAGCCGAAAGATCAAACAGCTGTGCCCTCTCCAGCTTATCATCCAGTTATTTTGAAAATGTCGGATGAAATCTCCTCTTCTCAGACAGGATTAAAATCACCAGGACAGACTACACGATTTGTGGCAAAAAATAATTCTTCGGACAAAGATGAACCTTTGGCTCATGATTATCCTCACTACACTTCTGTTAGATCAATGTCAACTTTTCCATTCTCTGAGATGGACATCCCACCAAAAAGAATGCTTTCCCCTTGTCTTCTGGAATCCACCCCACCAAAATCAAAAGTGCAAAAAATTGAGGTGGCTGAAAATCCTCAACCAGAAAGTCTTAAAAATGTCACTGGAGAAGAGGAAAAAGCTGCAGTAATCATGCTACTTTCCATTAAAACAAAATCAGCAGGGAAAGTGAAAAAAGCTAAGGAAGATGCAAGATCCAAACCTTACAGTAGAATCACCCCAAAGACTCCTGGGTTCGAAAAATTCAAAAAAGCTGACGAGGCGGGCTCTACCATGCCTCCAGCTAATCCATGAGGTCACTGGTATGGAATTGCAAGGGATTAGCCCGCCTCAAAGCAATCAGAAGTATAAGGGCCTTTATAAATACATATAACCCGGATATTATCTTTTTGTCAGAAACCATGGTGTCTAATGATAACACCCTTACTATTGTAAATAGAATAGGTTTCCACCATTTTGTAAATGTTCCTGCCTCCGGAAAGAAATGAGGCCTTTTGTTATTATGGAGACCGGGGGTTGATATTGAACCGCTCCATACTAATGCTAATGCAATCTCTGTTTTGGTTTACTCCGATCTTCCTAATAATCCATGATTAGCAACCTTTGTTTATGCCTCAGCACAATGGCAACAAAAAGTGAGTTTTTGGGCCCATTTGGACTCAACGCACAATTCCTTTTCTGGTCCATGGCTCTGTATAGGTGATTTCAATGACTTATTAGGCCAACAAGATAAACAAGGTGGTAGGCCAGTATCATCATCTTCCATAGGTGGACTAAAATGTTTAATGGACTCTCATGGCCTTATTGATATTAGTTTCTCAGTGCCCACTTTCACATGGACTAATAATTAGACTGGAAGAGCAATGATAAAAGAAAGGCTAGACCAAGGTTTAGCAGATTCAAAATGGTGCCTCCTCTTCCTAGATGCCACCATTCATCACATTGTTTCTTCTACTTCAGATCATCATCCGCTACTGCTTAACACGACAAAGACAAAGAAAAATCCTTTGTCATTCAAGTTTGAGGAATTCTGGACTCGGGAACCTTTCAGCAATGTTATAATTCAATAAGCATGGCGCCATCAGTTCTATGGAAATCCAGCCTGCATTCTATGCAACAAAATCAAGGAAACAAAAAAGGCTCTCAAACACTGGAATAAAATACATTTTGGGAAGATCCAAACCAATATCCAAAAGTTGGAGACGGATCTATGTAGTTTACAAAGTAACCCACCGGATCCATGGAGTCTGCAGAGAGAGAGTTTTCTTCATTCCAAGCTCCAAGAACAACTCAAAAATGAAGAAATATTATGGAGACAAAAATCAAGAATCAACTGGCTCACCACAACAGATCTAAACACAAAATTCTATCAATTGTCAACAACCATCCAGCGAAGAAGGAATGGAATATACTCAATCAAACTGAGCCCAGGTATTTGGACAATGGATCAAGATATCATTGACTCTACATTCATAATTTTCTTTCTAAAATAAAAAGAGTTCAAATATAAAATAGGAAATTACAAAAAAAGAAAATCAAATAAAGATATAAAAAAATAAAAGTAAATAGATAATTAGTCTATCTATTATAGAGGAGGAGATTATATGAAAAATGTAACCGATTCTTTCCTTTCCTTGGGTTATTGGTCATCCACCGAGAGTTTCGGGTTTAATACCGATATTTTAGCAACAAATCCAATAAATCTAAGTGTAGTGTTCGGTGTATTGATTTTTTTAAAGCCATATATACCTCCTCAAATCCTTTTTTTTTGGAAAATCTTGAAAACTTTTTGAAAGACAGATTTCAGAGGAGGAAAATAAATTCCTCATAGCCATTCCCTCGGAAGATGAGATTTATGGAGTCCTCAAGTAAATCCCAAATCACAAAGCCCCGGGTCCTGATTGGATGACAGCCCTTTTCTACAAACACTACTGGCAAATCATAAAAGGGGATGTGGTTGCTGCAATTTAAAATTTCTTCAGAAGTGGAAAACTCTTGAAACAAATAAACCACACCCATATAGTTCTTATCCTGAAAATAGCAAGCCCGGTATCCCCTCAACACTACCGACCTATAAGTCTTACCAATGTCATCTACAAAATCATCACAAAAATACTTACAAATTGCTTAAAAAAATCACTTCCAGCCATAATTTTCCCTTTCCAAACAACTTTTGTGCCAGGTTGCAACATTAAAGAAAATTTCATAGTTGCCCATGAGATGTTTCATCATCTAAAAAATCATAAAGGGAAAAAATGTCAGATGGCTCTAAAGCTTGACATGGAAAAAGCTTTTGATTTTGTTGAATGGAATCTCCGTTTTGTGGTAATGAGAGCTTTGCGTTTCAGTCCAATATGGGTCAACCTAATTAAGGAATGCATTTCAATGGTCTCTTACTCCATTCTCATCAATGGCTCTCCAAAAGGTTTCTTCACTCCACAGAGAGGTCTTCGACAGGAAGATCCCATATCACCTTTTCTATTCATTCTATGCTCAGAAGTTCTCTCAAGACTGCTAGCAAGATCTGAAGCTTTGAAAAAGCTGGAAGGTATTAAAATTAGTAGAGATAGCCCCACAATATCTCACATTCTCTTTGCAGATGATTTGATTATCTTTGCTAAATCAAATGGTAAGTCGATCCAGGCAATCAACCACACTCTACAGAAATATCAAGACTGGTCAGGTCAGTGTATCAATCAAAGCAAATCATCTATCTTCATCACTCAAAACACCAGTCAGCATACAAGAAGTGTCATCTCCTTGAATCTACCTTACAAAGAGTTGACATCCAAAATAAAATATCTGGGACTGCAGACAACATTTGGTCGAACAAAGAAAGAATATTACAAGGAATTACTCGGGAAGATAAATAAAAGACTAGAAGGGTGGAAATCATGCTTTCTCAAGCGGGAAGAACTATGCTCATCAGATCGGTAGCAAGCGCCATCCCATCATATCAAATGGCAACCCAGATGATTCCAAAGGCCATATGCAAGCAAATGAATTCGGGCTTCAAAAACTTCTGGTGGGGAAAATCAAAAAATCAAAAGAACAAACTTTGCCTAAAATCATGGAAAGCAATATGCCAACCAAACAAAGATGGAGGATT
This sequence comes from Pterocarya stenoptera, assembly GCA_003123785.1. Taxonomy (NCBI): domain Eukaryota; kingdom Viridiplantae; phylum Streptophyta; class Magnoliopsida; order Fagales; family Juglandaceae; genus Pterocarya; species Pterocarya stenoptera. The sequence goes on from QEOT01003304.1 coordinate 21,001, forward strand.
GGGATTAAGACTTATGGAAAACATGAATGAAGCGATGTTAGCAAAGACAAGATGGGAGATGAGTTAGCCAAATGGAAGTATTTGGCATAAGCTATTGTCCAAAACATACTTGAAATCAAATATCTTCGAAAATGCCACTCGGAAGGTAACTGATTCAAGCCTCTAGAAAGGAATTCTAAAGACCAGACCTTTGCTGCAAAAAGGTACATGTTTCAAAATTATAAGTGGCTTATCTGTGAGAGCTTGGATTGACCCTTGGATCCCAACTTTGGAAAATTTCAAACCCATTCCTCTAACAAATACAATAGATCAATCATCTACCCTTAAAGTCTCATATATGATCAATCCAAATAGATCTTGGAATAGACCAATGTTACTATCCCTTTTCCAACAAGAAAGTGTAAATGAGATTCTCAAAATCCATCTGCCAAAATCTAACCAAAATTTGGATAGGCCCATCTAGACCGGAACCCAAAATGGAAAATTCTTGGTTAAAAGTGCCTATCACATTGCTTCATGCACTACAAACTCAACTAGTCCGGATATCCCTTGGGAAAAAATTTGGAATCTCAAGATCCACGATCGCCATAAACTCCTTTTATGGAAAATACTTGGGGAAATTCTACCTATTAGAAAGCATCTTAAAAGACTCATCCCGGGTATCCCCTCCATAACTTGCCCACTTTGTGATGAAAAAGAAGACCCTCATCCATCTTTTCATTGAGTGCCCCATAACTAAAATTCTCTGGAATCAGAGTAAATGACCATTAAATCTCTCATCCTTGGCGATCAATTCAATGAAGGAATGGTTTCAATTCATACTATATCCTAAGCAAAAACTTGGCCTCTCCATTCAGGATGAACACCCATTCAAAATTTTTGCTTATCTCATATTAGACTTGATATGGAGGCTTCAGAATGACCAAGTCCATAACCATAAAGAACTCTCACTCCACTAGTTATCTAAACAGCTGAATCATTCCTATCAAGAAAACCTACAGGCTTGGGGAAGCAAAAGCACTGCTAAAGTGAAAAAAGAATGGCAAAATCCTCCTATCAATCAAATTAGCATTACCTTTGATGCAGCAATTAAAAACTCCTTTTCATTGGCTTCAGCAGTAAGCAGAAACTCAAAATGAGACATTATCGAAATCTGGACTGAAGAACACCCAACCACAATTCCTGTTGTGGCAGAGGCTATAACGGCAAGGTTAGCAATCAAAATGGCAATACATCTCAACTTCCCAGCCATCTCATTGATGGGAGACTCTCAGCTGGTGATTTCGTCTATTCATAGAGAAGAGCAGATCTAGAGAATTGCTTCAATCATGGATGAAATCATATCTTCCCTGCAACTTCAATCCGGATGGAAATTTATTAAGATAGATCGATCCCAAAATCGATTGGCACATTCGATTGCGCAATGGGCAGCTACAAACTCTATGTTTGGTAGCATTCCTTTAGACAGTATCCCTATTACTATTTTGTATATTGATAGCGAGAAAGACCCTCCTTAGTTATCTGTAATATTTTTATATAATGCAAGCTTGATTAGGAAAAAAAAAAAAAAACTTCTTTATTTCATCTTGTTTTATTTGAGAGGGAGAGAGATTTGCTTCTATTTCAATTTTCATGATAATTTGCAGTGGTTAACATTACAGATGATAGAGAAATCATTTGTAGAGTTTTAGAGCATTAGTATTGGTTTTATCAAATTTATCTTCAAAATTTAATGAAAAGTACATTTTTTTTCATAAATCCAAAACCTCATTACCCATAATCTCACATTGGATTAGTCATTAGATTCATCAAAATAATAATATAATATTATTTTTAAAATTTTTTTCTTCATATTTTATAATTACAATAACCATATATATATTAATAATTTAATTTGATATTTAAATTATCGATACTAACCAGAGGGTCATTCATATTGTTAAGGCCAAAAAATGCATCAACACGCACTATGCAGTAGTGTTAGTAAAATAGGCACTCAAAAGAAAAGATAAAAGAATTATATTGCAATTATAAGAAATGTAAAAAATACATTTTGTAATAAAATAATAGGAATAGAGAATGAATAGTGCCTCTTCAAATATAAAGATGGAAGTAAATGTACTGTAGTTCAAAGCTTGAACTTTGATTGTATACCGAATCCAATACCAACATTTTAACCTCCAAATCATCAAATTTTGATGAAATCTCTATTTTGATGAGACGAATGCCAGTACTCTTAGAGTGCGTAAAATTCACAAACTCATCTAAAAAATATGGATAAATCTGAAACTTATATAAAAAAATTATTTTTAAAATAGAAAATTTCTATTTATTATTTTCTACACCATATAATAATATGTGATTTATCATTTTTGTCAATCTATTTAAACACACATATTGATGTGTAAACATGTGTGTTTAAATAAAAGATCAAAAATAAAAAATCACATATTAGTATATGATATGAGGATAATGAGTAGCATTTTTATTTTTAATAATATCTAATTGTATTTTTATTTAAATGGACAAAATTACCCGACTTAAAATCATTGGAGAGTTGCGATCTCATTTCTTTTGATCGGTACTTAGTGGACTTATAAGGCAGTGCTAATGGGTCGAATTTAACAGACAAATTCAATCCTCAGTTTAAGGCCCAATGAGAAACACAACGAGATTGTATAGAAAATAACATGAGAATAGATTATATAAAAGTAAACCTATAAATTCATATAATTTCATAAAATCTGTTAGATCTATTTTATAATAAAAATTATTTTATAATCTAACGTATCACATCAAACCACATCAGTTTGTAGATTTACCTTTGTGTAATCTCTTTATGTCTAAAGTAATTTTTTTTTTAGGTGTTTCCATGAACTGGATTGATAAAAAGCTTATCCAACTCTACATATCTTCTTTGGGAAGAAGGAAAGAACATTTAGCATTATCTTAGTTTGCCTAAAACACATAATATGACAAAAAGGAGTTAATAAACACCTAGAAATGGGATTAATGAACAAAAGAATACACTACACTGACGATAATTTTGACAAAATACTAATCTATTTTATGGTAAAACACCACAATAGCCTTACTCCTTGTATAATTTATTTTTGGTAAATATTAATGAATGGGGAAGACGTGCACGTGCCCTACTAGGCAAAAGAAAAGAAAATACAAAGACATGAACATCTGCCGTGCCCCCATTGCTTTAATTAGTGCAATTATAGCACCACTTGCATGCCCATATCTTTTAAGATTTTTTTATCAAAATTCTCAAGCCCACAGATCTGAAGCATCAACCACCACTCCAGCTGCAGCACCTGGTTTTTTGTTTCTCGAGTTTTCTCGATGTCTGGCCTCCTTTCTAGTTTCTTCTTTCCTAACAAGCAATAATAGGTGGCTGGCTATATTGAGTTCCAATTAATATGGCTTTGCCCCTGAACTGAAAGCTTAGTTCCATGACTTCTCACCCAAATTAGACCTGCCGGTGTTTGATCTTCTACTGTGAATCTTGCAATTTCTTTGATTCGTGGGCTTAATTTTAATAGCAATATCATCTTTGTTTCATAAAATGAAAGTTCTTACAACTTGTACATCTTTTGGATGATAGAATCAACCTACTTTGGGTTTCAATTTCGTCCCGTATAAGACAAAGGAAACCCCAATCGTAATATAAAATTAGCAATTCTCCAACACTGCACAAGTGGGAAAAAAAAAAAAAAAAAGGTGTCATTTTCTACAGGGTTGCTCAACGTTCCGACCCTTTTTTTTTGCAGTCGCGTATCGCACTTAAAATTCAATCCAATCCTCTGTAGATACTGCAGACTATAAGCAAGGTATCTGCAAGTGGGTGGGCCTGATCAGTGATCAGGGTCTTGCGCTCTTAAATGCCCGATTCTTTTTCCTTACCTTTATAAATGGTAGCTATCAAATGGTGCTTCACACATTCACAAAGGCAAGCTCTTGGCCGTTTTCAAATAATTCAAACAAATGGCATTCTCGAGCATCTTTCCAGCAATGAAGGGGAGGTTTTCTGGCATAACAAAGGCGGCTTTGTGGTCTAAAGAGACTGCAATTGATGTTTTTGGAACTGGGTTTTTTACTAGAGCAATGAAGAGAGTAGCTTCTGTTATATTCACCTGCATTCTTGCATTGGGTACGTCCTTTCTCTTTTTCTATTTTATTATACTAGGATGCTGGTCTCATGGATTAGGCTAAGGAACCATGTAGCCATTGAAAATAATGGTTCTGTCTTCAGTCTCTAATGGTCAGAACTCAGAGCCTTACATGCCATAAGGCATTCCAAAATCCAGTTCTACATAGTTTGAAACATTCACAAGGCTCCACCTTTACACCAACTGAATTATGGCTCACTGTTTAAGCTTCATCGTGCACGCCACTGTTAATGCTATTCGATTTCCATCACTTCTAAGATTCATGGAGCATTACCAACATGCAAATGGCAGAAAGAATCCTTCAAAATTATCTTCTTGCAGCTCAATTGTTTAGTCAGAAAACTACCTACTTAAGACTAATTCATAGGAAATAATCAACATGTAAAATTCAATCTCATTATCTTAGTTACTGATTGCAACACAAATGCTTTGCGGTTTTGTAGGAGGTGCTATAGTGGGAGTATTTGTTGGGGCCATCAAGGGCCAGACCACAGAAACTGGGTTCCTAAATGGGGCAGGGATAGGAGCAGTGACAGGGGCCTTTGCAGGCATTCATTTACTGGAATCAGCTGCTGATTGTGAGTCATTGTCAAAGGTAATTTTTAATGTACTAATCAATTTGCCGTATGGCATTAGCATATTTTGAAAAAATGCTTAACATAGTATTGTCAATGAGTACTACTACATCCACAAACAAATTACACAAAAGCAATCCTACAAATTGATGTGGTTTCATCTGATCTGTTAGATCTTCTTTACAATAAAAGTAACTTTATAATCTGATGAACCATATCAAACTGCATCAGTTAGTGGGATTATTTTTGTGTAATTCTTTTGTGGCTAGAGTATTTTCCATTGTCAATTGTGGTCCATATCCTTGTTATGGCTATTATGTAGTATATGTCCTTTTCATGGTTGTGGGTGTTCTGACAATTCTACCATGACAGACCGCCCTCTTAGGTAGTTTGATGAATGGGAAGGTATTCGTGGAATGGGTTTGTCCTGCAGTGCTAAAGGCCTATCAGTGGCAAGTAAGTAAATGATCTCTATTTATCCTTCCAACAAGCTTACTCATTTATGCAGGACTGGTGTTCAATGTTTTGTTCATGTAATGGAAAACTGCTGGGCAGGTCGGAAACCTTGAAACAAGTTATCAAGAAGCTTATGATATCTATGACATCGGTGGAGTCAAGGGGTTATCCAACCGCTGCATTCAAAAGCTTCCAATTCATATATTTCATTCTAGCAAGATGATCAAATCATGTCATGATTTCTGCTGCTCAATTTGCTTGCAGGTGAGCATAATTATCTGTTAAGTAAGGGTATGAAAGAGACTTTAAAAACAATGTTGACAATGATCTGTGCGAATATGGCATTTTTTTCTCCCTGCTCTTGGAAAATTTAGGATCTTTCTCAATACCCATTTGCCCATATTTTGGAGCTAAAACAATATATGCAAGCTATGGTGTTCCTGAATTATTAAGCAAAGGATGTCGATGATATTTGCAGGATTTCAAGGATGAAAACTCAGTGAGGGAACTTCCCAATTGTGGACACCTCTTTCATGTGGGCTGCATAGACAAGTGGCTAAGCCGACAAGGAACTTGTCCAATATGTAGAGAATGTGTGTGTGATGACACAAATGCTTTGTAAATTAGAGCTTCACCTCACCACCAAATCAGAAAAGTGAGAATTTTCAAGCAATTGTTAATACAAAATTACAAATGCAATAATTTATCGGTGGGAGGAATGCCTGCAAAATTCTAGTGTTTATTGGATATTTAAAGTGCAGCTCTGTGCAGGATATGAGAAATGGTCAAGACCAAGCACAAAAGCTTGTCAGGCAGCCCAATCAGCTGCTCGCTAACTTTTCCAAATGGTCAGACAAAATAAAAACAGAAATAAATAAATAAATAAAAACCAAAGATAAAAAGGCAAATAGGAATGGAAAATAACTTAAACTTGAATCAAGACCTATTATAAATCCTATAATAGATATTTCATACCCTTCAATAATTTTAAAAATCATGGGACTTCAAAAACATATCGAAAAACACTAGTATAATCAAATTAATTTAAAAATAAGAAAAAATAATTAAAAATTAAAAGGGGGCGAATCACCCTATTCAAACCACAACTCTAGTAAGAAAAATCTTAAAAATAAGGGATTGCCAACTACAACGCTAGCATTCCTCTAACCGCTCTCAACTCCAAAGAGCATTGTTTTTTTATTTTATCATTTAAAATACATTGTTAAAATTTATTTTTTTATTTTATTTTATATATTGACTTTTACAATATAGCATATATCAACTTATCTATTTTTTTTATATCATTTAAATATTATACTTTTTAATATTTTTTATTCATTTCAAATATTTTCTTAACTATTAATGATATTCTCATATCTTTTGATATTTATAATATATTTCCATATATAATATCATATAATTATGTTTTATTTTAAATTAACCCAAATTTATAAACTAAACCAAAATATAAATTGATTAACAAAAAAGAGATTGTATCTATGAGAATATTCTCAGAGTATATTATGCAAGAAGTAAAGAATATACACAAAACAACTCTTCTACTGTATATCTACCCCCTCATCCGAATAAGAAAAGAACGCTAGTCATAGAATATAGCTACACTCGAAGGTGAAGGATTTTATTTTTTATTTTTTATAGTGATGCCATGAAATGTTAACTATTATGCCATGAAACGAGAGAGAAGGGCTGAAATGAAAATATGATAACTTTCGAGTAGTGGTAAAAGAAATTTAGAGGAGAGATAAATTAATTTAAGATGTTTTAGAGTTGTGAATAATATCCTCTACATCTAGCGGGATTACTGTAGCAAAGTGTATAATAAATATGAAATACAAAATCCATTGGAATAGACTTTTGAACAACTTTCTTTATATTTTACAAAACTCATTGTGAATGCTCTGAGACTAATCACTCCATCAACTAAAAGGGAGGAGTGATTAACTCCTTATTTTTTTAGTTTGGTTAGAAAAATATTAGTTTTTATTTTAAGTTTTATTGACTAGGAGTGGTAATACATGACACGATCCGTAAACCCAATGTAAACATAACACAAAATTAGCGGATTTGGATTTGACGTTAACAAGTTCGGGTCAAAACGAGTTGACCTATTAAGACACGATTTATATACAGGTCAATAACGGGTCAACCTGCTTAACATGAAATCAATCAATTTTGACCTATTTAAAATTTATTTCAAAATTAAAATTTTATTGTTTTTAAGTTATAATATTGATATTTCTTAATATACTTATGTTTTTATTGTTTTTATTCTTGGAATTGTAATTGTTCATATTTGTTATTGTATGATTTGTAATATTAATTTTATTACATGTAAAAATTTGAAAAATATTGACATATATTTTTTTAGATATTGTGATTATTAATAAATATAAATTTTAATTTTATGTAAAATTATGTTAATCAGATTAAATAAGTTATGCGTTTTAGTTCAACCCATTTACATGAAAGAAACGGATTTAAATGAGTCGTGTCGTGTTAACATATTTCTAATTAATTATTAAACGCATCAAAATGGGTGACACGACACAATCCGTTATCTAAATGGATTAGACTAGAGTTTGAAAATTTGATACGTTTAGATTAACGGGTTGAGTTCAGGTTGACCTATTTAATCGAATGCTCATAAGTTGACACGATAGAAACACAATTCAAAAACACGATTTATAACCCATATTTTATTCTAATTATATTAGTTAATATTTTATCGTTTAAATAATTTTGTATTTACCCAAGATATTTGTTCGCAATAATATATATATAAGTTCTTAGAAGTCCTATCACAAAAATTTTCTTAAAATAAATATATAAATTGACCTAATTTTATATTATTTATTAGCACTACTTTATAGTTAAAATATTTTTCATAAAAGATTAAATTACTTTCAATTTAAAAGGGAGCGACATTCTAAAGTTCTTGAGAAATCTAAAATCCTAAAACCACATTTTAACTAATAAATAAATAGAGTTTTATTATTCATCATTTTTACATACAATATATACTATATATTTTTTTAATTTTTTTTAATTTTATTATTCTTAAAATAATTAAATTTTTTTCTCCTCATCTATATATATTATATATTGAAAAAAATATTAAAAAACGTGTATTGCGTAGAAACGATGAATAAAATTTTTCGTAAATAAAAGAACGAGTTTATCACAAAAAAATCTACCCGCGTCCACGGAGCGTCAAAATTCACACCACGGGACGCACAGCAGTAGGAGACGGTTTGTGTGAGACAGATTAGAGACTCAAAGAGAATGGCGTGGTGTGCGGCTAGGATGCACGCGCCGATGATCGACGTGGGCGCACTTCGAAAACGGGCTCCGTTAGCCGCCGGCGTAGGATTTGCCTCAGTCGCTGGCACCACCTTGTGGCGCTCCTCCTGTTCCTCTTCCAAGCGATCTATGCCCCCCTTCGCTTGCTTAGGCATTTCCACTGATTCTCGTGAGTTCCCTTCTTTTCTTTCCGCATTTGCTAGAACGCCTTCTCAGGAAAGAGAAGGAAAAGAAAAAGAAAAATTGTAGGAATGTGGAACATTGTCCTGGTTTTACTAAAATCAGTTTAAGTTGCTGATATAGGCTAGGTTTCAGTGAGCAATTTTTTGGTTTTTGAGTATCAAACCGTGCCAAAGTTCCGTTCCCAAGTTCAGAACTTTAGGAATTTTTTTTTCTCTGATCGAGTTTAGAATTGTAGTTATTTTTTAATTTTCTAATGCTAGAACTTTAGGGTTTTTTTCCTGATCAAGCCCAGGGTTTCGCTTGCAGGAATGTTATTTGTTCTCACTGATTGCTGATTGGTTACAATATGAAGGTTTAACATTGGGAATAGAAAATATGTTCGAAATGGACGCATTTTTGGGGACTTAAGGGCCTATTTCATACAAGTTTATCGACGTAGATATGAGTTTACTTAGTCAATGGAAAATGTATAACCCTCAAACGGGAAACGCCCCAGAACTACCTCTGGAATCTGTATGGTATCCACTACCCATAGGAATTTAAATAAGTTTTTCTCAACAAAATTCGGCATTATGGCATCTTACGATATAACATAGAGTTGTGGGGTTGGGCCAGTGTCTAAGCTACCTCATTTGAAAGAGAAGGGATAGTGGTGATATTTTTTCTGTAATTCACCAGCTCAAATGATATTTTATTACTACATGACTAAGATTAGAAAAGTTAATAGTTGTTCTGAATGTTATTTTATTAACTTTTATTTTATTGTATTCTGCAATCCCTGAACATCTGTGCATATGATTTCGTGATTGCAGGTGTAAAGGAAGCCGTTCAAACAGAAAAGGCTCCGGCTGCCTTGGGACCATATTCTCAGGCCATCAAAGCCAACAACTTGCTATTTGTTTCTGGTGTTCTCGGACTTGTTCCAGAGGTTTGTTCTATCACCGAGAGAATCTTGCTTGCTACATTTCACCATTTTGCATGTGGCTTTAAGTTTTGTGCACCTTGGGAATCTATGCTGATGTTATGTGATTTCAACATACATACAGACTGGGAAGTTCATCTCGGATTCTGTGGAAGGTCAAACAGAGCAGGTTAAGTAAACTGTATACTCGAGATTAATATTACCGAGATATATCTAGTATTTTATATTTTTGCTTGGTATGTTCTTTCAAGCGATGTGCTTCTCTTCAGGAAATCGGTCTTTGATATAGCTCACATGGCTTGAGCTGATAATTATATGTAACACCCCGTTCCCGTAAGGTAGAGATGTTACTAACATTCATAACATAATGCCCGGTAAAGAGATTCATTTCCTGAATTACCTCATTTTATTGAAAAGCATCAAAAACTGAATTGAACATAACTGTTTCAAAGCTGAACGTAAAGTAAAAGAACACATAAACTAACCCTACAAATGACATAAAAGAAATCTAGTTCTTGTGTGAATATCATTTATTCCTTTCTAAGTCTTTACACTAGATCTACTCCTGACCATCCAGCTCTCCGTCATCATAATCACCATCTGTGGAAATTGGACATAGAAGAAAACAGGAAAA
>QEOT01003304.1:64208-78830 GCA_003123785.1 Pterocarya stenoptera
CACACTATCCAACCTTTCAACTTGGTGAGTGAGCCCCTAAATAACTTGGAGAGAGTCACCTTCCACAATGATAGAATCCAACACCAATTCTGCTGCAAACTTAACAGCTTGGAAAGCACTTATTGCTTCAGCCAACATAAGAGCCAAGCAACTAGCCATGGACATCTTTTTAGAGGCTAGAATACCCTCTTCATGATCCCGAGCTACCAGACCAATGCCAATTATGTCATGGACTTCACTCAAAGCAGCATCCCAATTTATTTTAATGAAGCCAGCAGGAAGAGGGATCCTATTTATAGCCTGATCTGGTACCACTCGAGAGTTTACCTTTGAAATTACTTGGACCTCTCTAAAATCTGTTAAAAACTGAGCAGACTATTGCATTAACAAAGTAGGATGCAAGAAAGACTCTTCAAAAACCAGTTTGTTTCTCCTAAACCAGATGCTTCTAGTTGTCACTGCAAACAATGCCATGTGTTGTTCATCACACTAAGAACTTAGAGCCTAAAAAATCTCCAAAAAACTCCATGCTCTCAAAGCACTCTTTTGAAACACAGTTGGCCCTTGCTACCACACATCCATGGCTAAACTGTAGGTCCACAGAGCATGAGCAACAGATTCTTCTTCCCGGCAACAAATAGGACACAAAGGAGAGTCCACAATCTTTTTCCTTAAATAGGTTCACCCTTGTAGGCAAAGACTCCAAACAGACCCTCTACACAAACACCTTGGTAGCATTAGGAATCCTTAGTTTCCAGCAGCTGGTCCAGTTTTTGAAATTTTTGGCCCTCCTCGATGACTGTCCTTTAGGCAATACTTTGTTAAGCTCCTTTTGCAAGTGATAAGCACTTTTAACAGTGAACATCCCATCCTTGGTCCCTAACCACACGAGTCTATACTTTGCACTAGTAGAGCTCACAGGTATTCTCTGAATAACAGCAGCTGTATCAGTCCCAAAAATCTCAGTAACCAGATCCCTATTCCATTGCTTTACCTCACCATTGACGAGATAAGAAACTTTGGCATCCTCTCCAAAATCTGGACAGGAGACTGGATCATGTAAGTGGAAGGCTAAGGTAACCACCTATCTTTTCAAATTCTAGTATCCATCCCATTTCCAATCCTCCACATAGATCATTGGACAACAAGATTTCTAGCAGCGAATATACTTCTCCAAATAAATGATGGACTAGTTCCCAACTTTGCTTGGAAAAAAGTAGATGAAGAGAAGTACTTTCCCTTTAGTACCTGAGCTGCTAAAGAATCAGGGTATTGTAGAATTCTACACCCTTGCTTAGCCAACAATGCCAAGTTAAAATTCTCAAGGTCTTGAAAACCCAAGTCACTTGCCTCATTTGCCTTCCCCATTTGTCCCCAAGAAACCCAATGGATTTTAGCTTCATTTTGCTTCTGACCCCACCAGAACTTATGTATGACCCTATTGATTTCCTTAAGCAAAGATTTGGGTAGCTTAAACACTCCCATACAATAGGTAGGGAGGGCTTGTATGATTGTTGCCACCTCTATTGGTGTTTTGAATCTGAATTGCCACCATATCTTCTAGAGTAAAAAATGGTAGAATTCATAGGTTTAGCACGCATCCAAGGTCCAAATTGCATGTATCTCAGATCATCCTCAGGAGTGGAACTTCTCTGTTTAAGGCAGCTTTTAACTTTATGTGATAAAATGCCACACTGAAAACAAAAGTTTTGGAGCCTCTGGTACTTGAATGATATTCAGTGTTTTTGTTTCTCCATCATCAACCACTTTCCTCTTAACAAAGGTCTGTTTAAATCCATAACCACCCTCACCCTTAAACAATTGTCCCAGGCCATTCCTCTAGAATCAGAATCCACTTTAATCACCTCTCCAATTGAAGCACCAAACTGAAAACCACTGTCCTCTGTCATGGTTGCCAAATGCAAGCCATGCAACTGAACCCAAAAAGGTTTGATGCTAAAAGCAACTGCACTTAATGGTACTGTTACATCAACTTATTGGAGATACAGAAGGTTTCTATCAGAAAACCATGGACAGCCCCTAAGAACCTTCTCCTTATCAGATAGGTTTTGAAATTCAATCAAAAGCATGTGATCCCTTAGTTCTTTGAACTTCACCCATCCCTTTAACCTCCAAACTTGAGACATTGTTGATAAAAAAACTTCATTGTTTAGACCCTTATCAGCCATCACCCATCCTATAATACAAAAGTTCCAGCAATTCCAACTCTCCTTCACACCCTCAGCATCCACTTGAAACACAAAACTTTCTTCCATAGACAAGTTAAATCTCTCCCACCTCTTAGCCAATTCCTCTTCCTTCATCACCACTCCTCTACCACTACAAACTCCCACAAGAAAAGGGACTAAAATCCTTGAAGAAGGCAATGATACACAACACCTTACTCCAACCTCTAGAGAGAGTAGAGAAGGACCATTTTCTAACAATCACAAACCTCTTTATTCAAACCCTAAACATATATCTATGTATATTTTAAACAAGTAAGCATATCATATGTAAACTAAAGGATTATAAGATACAAAGTTTGATGGGGTGGGAGCCCCCTACAATCTTCTTAAAGCCAACAAATACAATACAAGAGAAATAAAAAAAAAAAAGGCTCTAGAGCAAAAAAGTTGGCTCCCACCTTGGAAGGGGCTTAATACAACTTTAAGGCCTATTGGGCCGTTTCACGGGCTTGGGCTACAAATAAAACCAATTACCCATTTCCCTGAGAGCCCAATACATCCCAACCATTGAAATAATAACCGATTGAAAATATCTTGGACATGAGGAGCTATCCGATTAGTTGGATTTGATTATGCGAGAATTTCGAGACTTGAATTTCAAATAACAGATAAGTTCGTTATCAAATGGTAACATAAATCTCCTGGGCTCTATACATACATATCCCTCAGGTATATGAAACTGAAGATTATCTTATTCATTTATCTAGAAAAAGATATTCTTACTGTGATCACCGACTTAGGCATCAAAGTCGTTTCCCGTAACCCCCAAGCCACACACGTCCATAATAGACCAATTTCTTACAAGAGGAAGCAACTTGAAACAATTTTTTTATAGTATGATAAAGACTATAAAAGTATGGCTAGAAGCCATAGTGGAGAGTTGTGTGTTGTATTTTGTTGGTTTGGACTAGCTGAAAGAGACTTTTATGATTACTTTAACTCGATCTTTTGTTAGAGAAAACAGGAAGCAACTGGAAATTGTGTCGAATCACAGGCGAAAATTTGCTAAAGTGGTTATTGATTAGAGAAAAAGGGACCATTGCTATTGTGAAAATTTGCTATATCCTTTTACAAAAAATGATTTGATGTGATACTACACTCTTGTTCATTATGATGTGATGATATTGTCCATCATAATTAAAATAATGTAAAAATGATAAAAATATCATATTTAATATAAGACAATAAAATAAAATGTGATACCAATAGTGTATAGAGCATATTATGATACGGTAATAACTCAAATCAAAATCAAAATCAAATTTCAAACAAATATTATTTTATTCAATAGTAGTTTAAGAATAATAAATTAGTTGGTAGTTTATCATGTCTCTTATTCAAATATAAAATTTAATTTATAAGATTTATCTTTAAATAAAATTATTTTATAAATGTTGCTCCATTTTTTTTTGCAGATGAATTGAGATTAAAGTTAAAAATTAAATAAAATATTGTTAGAATATATATTTTTAATATTATTTTTATTTTGAGATTTAAAAAAGTTGAATTATTTATTTCATTTTTATAATGATTTTACCCGAGTCCCTCTCGTTCCAGAACTTGAAGATTAATTGAGATCGATACTCACAGAATATTGCAAGAACCAACTAGATCCAAATAAAAGAAAAACAGATCGCAAAATGAAACAATAATAGTAAGAATAAGAATCAACAATAAAGAAAATAACAAGAATAAAAGGAAGAGAAAAAACAACACAACTGATTTACGTGGTTCGACCCTAATGGTCTACGTCCACGGCAGGAATAGCTTCAGAGCTTTATTGATAATCACAGTCTCCACCAGAGAAGCCTCAGAACCATTTACATTTACTAATCCTCACTCTCTCTCAAAGAAATCGCACTGATTTCTTTCTCTCAATGAAGAAACCCTAGATGAAGAAATCCAAGCAAACCCTAGGTTCTTCCCTCTCTGCTCAGAACACTCTCGAAGCCTCTCAAAATGTACAGAATGAAAACACGAATGAACATTAGAGATTACAAATCTCGGTTAACTATGAATATATATGATAGAACAGATGCTGCCAAGTGTCACCATCCACTAGCTCGTAAAACTTGATCTTTCTCAGTTGTTGCTTATAAGTCATGTGCAAATGACGTGTTTTTCTATCTCAAGACTTAAGCATCAAGACTCCAAACTCAGCCACTTATGCATCAAACAAAGTATCACACAAGAGAGACAAAAGGGTCAGAGTAAATAAAAGAAAAAGAGACTAACATTAATAAATGTATTTGACATGACATTTACAATTTTTTATGAAAGTTTAAAAAAATTATAATAATTAAATGATATGAGATTAAGGCCTCGTTTGTTTTCAGAGATGAGATGATATGAAAGTTGAAAAGTTGAATAAAATATTATTAGAATATATTTTTTAATATTATATTTATTTTAGAATTTAAAAAAATTAAATTATTTATTTTATTTATATAAAAATTTAAAAAAATTATAATAATAGAATGAGAGGATTTTTAAATTTTTAAAATTTAAAATTTTGATCTTAAAAATAAACTAGGCCAAAATAAACTGAGTTGAGAAGTTTTAAAAAAAAAAACGAGGTCATAATGTAAAAATCACGACTCTTGCCCGACTCGACTGATTCCCCCACTTTTTGTATCACATGCTCAATTCCCGCTCTGTTTTCCCTCTAATTCTGATTCCTCTTCCCTCTCTTCCATGGCTGGCTACGAACCCCCCTCTTTCTCTCTGGGACTCGATCTGGGTATCGATTCGGAGCTCCAAGTATCATTTGAGGAGTTTCCGGTCCAAATACTAGCTTCCGACCCCGTAACAAATGGACCTGCAAAAGGGGACGAAGCCTTCCTGCCAGAAGTCATGGACTCGGATCCTGAAACAGTTCCGGAACCGCCCCGTATTCTCAAGCGGCTCAGGCGAGGGCGCCCCCCCACCAAAACGCCGTCGTTTCGGTTGCTCCGGGAATCGCAGCACTCTTGTGGTGCGGTTGACGATGAGATTGAAGAATTTTCATCACAAGACGAAGGTTTTCGTAGAGGTAATAAATATTCTGGTTCCCATTTTTTCCAACTACACTTGATACTGATTCTTTTTTTGATAAGTCTTGATACTGATTCTGCGGCAAAGTAAATTTGTTTGTCTATTGTTCTGGTTTTTAAATTTATCTGATTTGACTGGTTATGTTGTTTCACAATCCAGTGATATGTTTTTCTAGGGACCGTTTGGTTAAAATGTAGTTATTTGGCAATTCTTATGGTTAAGAGAGTTGGGTTAGGTTAATCTGATTTGATAGTTTGCAGGCAATAATTATGGATTGTAGATGAGCCATGTGACTGAAATTGTATCAACTTGGTGCTTGCAATATTGGTTCATGTTGGGTCAAAAGATTGCTAAGGAATATGATAGACGTTACGGTCAGATTTATAGAAAATCAAATATCATTTGCTGCTTAAGAATATGTAGTACCCTATGCTGGAAAGGTAATTATCTGAGGTCAGATCGGGTCAGAACTAAATGAAACATTTTGAGAATTCTTACCGGTTGTTTACATAGAAAGTTCCATCAATGACAGACGCTCCTCGGTTGTGGAACTTTATTGGAAGTTGATTTTGGGTGTAGTGTTGGCCCCCTTCCCTCCCCCAAAATATACCTAAAACTTCTAATTGTTGCTTAGTTACTTCTTTTTACTAATTCTATCATTTTCTTTTTTGCTCTAAGGGGTTGTCATCAAGATGATAATTTTTTTGCGATCATTTTGTTAAATGAAGCATCATGTTCGTTATGAGTAGAATTGCTACATAGTTACTGATACACCATAATGTTGATTTTAAGTTTCCTCTCTTTTTGGATTACCTTTATTTATTGAAGTAAAAAATGATACCTTGAATTTGAATTTTCTTTAGTTCCACTCCTAGTTTAATGCTTACAATGTGGCAGATGCATATCCACCATCGCAGCACCAATCCATGTGTAGCAGTTCAAAGATCCCATTGCATGGTTGTGGTGTTTTGACCACTGAATCATCAAGCCGGATGAAGGCAAGGAAAAGGAAACAGGTTTCTGATACCCCAGCTTCAATGAGCTTGGAAACAAGCCGCAATGCATCCATGTTTCCAAAGTTAACGATCAGTCCTCTTAGAAGGTTCCAGTTACTTGATTCTGATTCTGATTCTGATGATCCATCCGGTCATGACAGTTTAAGCAGAGAAGCTCATAAAACTGGTCTATGCTCAACAGAACAACAATCTAACCCCCACTCTCCTGCAATTTTAAGTGAACAAAAGATGAAAGTGTCAGGTAGTATGAGTCAAAATGAGGATTTATGGAAAGATTTCTGCCCAAAGAAGAGTGTTTGCATTCCAACACCTGCTTTGGATGAGGTTTTTGAAGAATACTTCCAGTCTTTGAAGGACAAGAATTTGAACTGGAAACTGAGGAGCAATGTATGCACAAGTAACAAAGAGGCTCGTCAAGAACATACAACTAGCAGCCAAAATGATGAACAAGTGTGGAATTCGGAAGACCCCCTTCCTCCTGTTCATCGATATTTTTTCCATGATGATCCAAGAATTCAGAAATTAGTCCGCAATCGCTTACCCAACTTTTCCCCACTTGGTATTATTAAGAACAGAGGACATCAACAACCTAATGCATCAGTTATTGATTACATGTATGTTGCTTTCTGTTTCTTCTGTGTATTGTTTCTGCATTTTGTCAACTTTACCATGTGTTATATCATAGTATGCACTTGTTGTCACTTACAGGAGACAATTTAACCATGAAGAAACTTCTAAACAGCTAGCAACCCGGAAAACCAGTTTTGAGAAAAGCTCCAGAAGTGGAAGAAATAAATCCGATGTATCAAATGAAGAAGAATTGCTTGCTTCTGGAGGCTGGATGGACCCCAAAGTCATTTCAACATTTGGCAAGGGAGAAATTTCTAAACAAAAAGCAGCTCGGAAAATCAATGTTCAGAACAGGTCTACAAAGGGAAGAAATAACTCAAAACGATCAAAAAAATCAATTAACGGAGAAGGATTGAACACTCCTGGAAGTTGGGTGGACTGCAAAAGCTCTATCGGCACTCCAAATGATGCTGGTAAAAAACCAGTTCATGCAAATGGCCAGTCTGCAGGTCATTGGTATACAACCCCAGAAGGAAGGAAGGTATGTAAAATTACTATATATTGCTTTGGATTGAACGAATTTTAATTAGGTTTATAGCAATTAGTCAGCGGGGTTGATTAGTTGCTCGGTCATTTGATGCTTGTGCACATGAACCATAGAAAAGTCCGGAGAGATGCGTCTGTATTTCATTCTAATTTAACATTGAAAGTGACACCTCATAAAGAACAGAGCTATCCAAAGCTTTTGTGAAACTCTTATTACCATTTCAATTTCCTCAATGTTTGGATACTTTGTTGTCCTTTTACACGTGCTAGAAATAGTGGACAAATCCTTGTCTTGTAATATTCGCAATCCATGTAAGTTGGGGCAGTGTCAAATATTCTTGGACCTAAATTCTGTTATTATGGTTCACACAGCCCCAGGAAATGAAGACATGAAATCATTGTTACTATTGTCGATGAGGTTTCATTCTGCTTTTATTTTAGCATTTAGTATATGTTCTTTGCAGTTTGGTATTTAGTAGGCGACCTACTTTTGATCTGATCTTCTGTTTTCGGATATTACACGTACATATCTCTTGTGGCCTTCTATAATTTGCCCGCTGACGATATATACTCTGGTCATTCCTCCGCAGGTTTATGTCACCAGGGGCGGGCAGGAGTTGACAGGTCGAAGCGCTTACAGAAATTACCGGAAGGTACAGTACATCTAAAAAGAATAATACTACTTACACATTTGATATAAATTCTTTATAAAAAAAAATTGAATCTTTAATAAAGAATAATTTTTTTAGATGGAATCCATTTTTTTATTAGAACTTTTACGAAACTTGTGAGACCTGTACAAATAATTTCTAATCTTAAAAAACCTTTTACATCGATGACTATACAATTTTTTATTTTTTTTATTTTTTTATTTTCACCTTATGTCACTTATGCGTTGAATGCACTTTTGGGTTACAGGAGAGTGGAGCAGGGTTAAGGAAGTCGAAAAAGAAAACTAGTGCCAAGAAGAGAAATGACTGAAGCTTGATGCTCGAGATACCCACACGATTTTTATCCATTTGTTGTAATTATTTGTTGAATGTACAATGGACATTGACCAATTGTCTTTTCCTTTAAAGTTTGTTTGTTTTTTTTTTCCGTAATTTTTTTGACTTGTCTTTCAAGTTCTTCGTAGTGGTTCTTGGGGGTAGTCTTTTAACAAAGAGCAAAGTCTCAACTCTACATGAAGTGTTTTATGCGTGCGTTGTTTCTATGTCGCATTTGCCACCCTGCGAGTCTGCAATAACTAAAAAGAATAATACTATTATGAAGTCTTATTTTGAATTTTTTATTTTTACACTTTTTTTACTTATTAAAGAAGTCGTGCATTGATATTTTTTTTAAAAAAATATCAATTAAAAATATATAAAAGTAAAAAAAGAATTAAAAACGTTACAAAAATATACAAATTAATTTTCTAACATTTATATTAGATTTTAAAAGAAAAAAATTGGAATCACTAATCATAATTGCAGAACTAAAACTTGAAGTACTTTAACAAGATAATATCACGTCATTGAAATGACGATTGATGGAGATTGATTGCCTTATGTGGTTGAGTTTGAGATTTGCATGCTTTGTACTTTTGAGACAGAGAAATTTTCTAGAATTGTGAATTCGGATGAAACGAATGGCATGCGAGAGGGAATTTTTTATGTTAAAATAATATTTAGCCAACAATTTGGACTCAATAGATTTGGTTAGTAAAAATGATCAAAATTAAAAATGCTATAACTTTATTGAGTCCATTATAATGAATTTTTATGTAATCTAATTAAATTTTAATTAAAATATAATTTTATTGAATCTACTACTAATTCTCTAACAAAAAAGCTGACGACCAACGTCTCGTATCGGGTTAATTGTCATACATTCTACCGAATCAATTCAGTTCGTTGCAATTGAAATGATGTTGAGAGTCAAATCAGCCATGCTAATTGCTAATTAAGAAAAGAGTAATGATACACTCACAACATATTCTTCAATACATTTTATAATAATGTATTAAAAGGAGGATATTTTAATAAAATGTTGTTATTTTTATACATTATTTTACCAAAATATCCTTCACTTTAACACATTATTATAAAATATATTGTAAAATACATTGTGAGTAGATAATTTTTCTTAAAAAAACTCTCGAAACAGATTTAAACTGAGCCCAAAGTTTTGAAAGACAAGCCCGAGGTCGACACCTTGGGTTAAGACAGCACTCAGCAGAGTGAGAATTGACATATGAGTGTTATTCACACGTGAAAAATGAATTGCGAGGTCAATTGGGATGCGATAAACTTGTACCAGTAGTGCTCCAAGCAATTTTGAAATTCGGCCTGAAATTGTAAGCTGTACTGATCCAAAAACAGTAGCCCCTCTTTTCTGTTGGTTGTCTCTCGCTTTTTCTCTCACTCCGGACTCTCTTTTTAGCGCCACCACATCTTCTCTATCTTGGCTTTTTTGCAGACTAGTATTCCCCACAAACATAGATCTCTTACAATATTTTCCATCCAATTGGATTGACTTGTACGTCTTTTCCATTTCCTTTGAACTCTCTCTCACTTTCTGTGGGATTGCTTTGGCTAAGTCTTTAATTTGGTACCGTTTAGTTGGTCTTGCTGTCAAAACTCTTACTTGGGTCTGTTTGGCTGCCGAGAAAACAAAAGAAAAACTTGTGTCAAGCTTCAACTAGACTCAACTTAGCTAGGCCTTTGCAGAAACCTTATCTCATTTGGAAGTTTCGGAATCGGAATTAATGCTTTTTTCTAGTCAATTTTATTGTTGACTCAGTTGTATAATTTGAATCCCTGGTAGCTTCGTTTCCTGAACCTTCTTTACAGAAGAAGCGATATTTTTTTTACTAGCTTCGTTAGAAAGTAGAATAAAAGAGAAGGATAATAACTTTGAAGTCTTTTACTTCTTCTCCATATAACTCTAAAACGAATCATTAAGCTTCATTCAATCAATTCTTTTTTCAAAGCTTGTTTTGGTTTTATCGGTAACGAAAGGAAGATACAAGTTTCGGTTTTCCTTTGCCTTCTCAGCAGCCAACAGTATGTTTTCATTAACAGCTAGTTAATTTAACTCTCTGTTCTGTTCTTTGCCCTGTTCAGGTATTCTCTGTTTGAGTTATGGAGAATAGTGGAACTAGTTCTTTCCTGAGGACTAGAAGATTGGAGAGCTGCTTCAATGCAAGCTCTAGCCTTAGTGTGAAGGAAACGCCGAAAAGATCGGTGAAAGAAGAACTGAGATCGAAGCGAAGGGCAGATATATATTTGGATGAAGATGGATGGGGTTCAATGTTAATATCTTGGATTAGAATTGTCATGTGTTTCTTGACGATGATGGTTACGACATTCGTGTGGGCGTCGATCATGCTCGTGCTCATACCGTGGCCTTATGAGAGGATTAGGCAGGGGAACATATATGGACATGTAACTGGTAGATTAATGGTACGGTGCCTCTTGATTTTATGCTTCGTGTTACTCTTGCTTGTACTGAAATTCTGAAGTGGATAGCTATGGTGTTCAANNNATATGGTTGCTGTTTCTCTTTGCTTCCCTTGGTGTCCTGCTTTCTTCCACTGATTAGGAGACCTCATTTCCATTTGAACTTGGTTTGATTCATGTATGAGTATTAATGTAGTGTTTGTAATCGTTTTTCAGTTCCCATGTTATTTATTGATATCTAATACATCATAGCTAGTAGATTCCACCGTTCTGCTGTATGGAAACAACCTATGAGTTGGACCGGATAAGAGAAAAATTCCAATTGGGTGATCAATGACTTATTGTCAGAGAAACTTCTGAGAAAAGTTATCCATAGATATCATAATAAAAAGTGGATAGGTTGCCGAGGAGGAAGAGTTATTTTCTTGAATGCTGACAAGTCTCAGCTTTTTCACTCTAGTGATCAAGGAATGGACCACTTTATGGTATTGATTTGGCACTATCATCTGCAGCTGTATGTGAAAAACAGAAAATGGTCAGTTGGATCAAAAGATATTGATTTACAGCAAAATGAAGAGTGTCTAGAAAGATCTCCCTTCAAATAAATTACTAATAAATAAATTGAGCTACTATCTTACACTACTTTGGACTCAGAGAGCTTGTCTCAGGAGCACTTCACGTAGCATCCATTCTTGAGTAATAAATACTCAACATTTTCAAATGCAAACTTCTCGTACATAGCATCAAAGAAAGGTAAGTTCTATGAAATATAACTGTACTCAGAACGATACGAAATAGAGGTACTGAAGTTGGACAGTGGGTTATGTGACCACATTCTTGCAGATATGACAAAGCAGTCTACCATATGGTCAGAAAAAAAATTCTCGTGACATCCTAGGTTTCATGAAGTGCATTTAAATACCAATCCCCAAGCATATAGCAGTGCACATCAATAGGTCTCTTGCTGTTCAATATTCCCCTATATTGGCTTCCTGCAGTTTATTTAGTTGGAGAATTTGAGGGGTTTGCAGTGGATAATTAATGCTTCAGAACATTGATCGCAGATGTGGATCCTTGGGAATCCTATAAAGATAGAGGGTGCTGAATTTTCTAATAAGAGGGCCATATATATCAGTAATCATGCATCTCCTCTGGATATTTTCCTAATAATGTGGTTGACTCCCACAGGCACTGTTGGCATTGCCAAGAAGGAGGTATGTTCAATTCATTAAGAATAAACATGATAGATCTCTTGTATTTTGAGATTTTTTTTTAATTTCAATGTACCACCACTAAGGTTACTTGTGCCTTGACATCATGCAAAGTTGTGAACAAGAATCCTCTTAGTAAAAATTTACATCCCACTCAAAAATACTCCTTTCTCACCCTCATCTTTGATTAGTCAGGATCAATTTTTTCTTGATAATGGCTCCTCCCCACCCCAACGCAGACTGGAAATGGTTTTTTTTTTTTTTTTGGTATCATATGAATCCATCCCTACTGGTAGTCTGCTGTGAGAAATGGATTTGTGCCCTCTATTTATGCAGAGTAATGTTATACAACCTCCCCAACCTCCACACACCACATTTTTTTTAAAGTTTTAAATTAAAATTTTTTTTGAGTTTATTCTTTTTAAACTAATTCAATTCTTCTATTAATTATCATAAATTAAATATTTGATAAAAGAAAAAAATAATAAAAATTAAAAAAAAAGTGGTGTCTGGAGGTTGTGTAAACAGTATGAGATTGCGTAGATTTTTTCATTTATGCACAGGTGATTTTATATGCTAGATGCCCTTAATAGAAGATATATATTTGTTGAGCACTGGTACCTTTCTAACTGGTACGTGCATCAGTAGAGGGTTATTCATATAGCCATTGTGCCCAGACCGGTTTTGATTACTCTCGGGAATGATTTGTGAAACTCTAGTAACCTTATACTTACTTTATGCAGATCATATGGTATCCACTATTTGGACAACTTTATGTTTTGGCAAACCACCTCCGCATAGATCGTTCCAATCCAACTGCAGCCATTGAATCCATGAAAAAGGTGTCAATTCTCTCCCCATATCGTCTGTCCTGTATTTTTTTCCCTGTATATCTAATTTGTGATCCTTCCCATGTCCAGGCAGCCCGTGCAGTAGTGAAAAACAACCTATCTTTGATCATTTTTCCTGAGGGCACCAGGTCCAAAAATGGGCGACTACTCAAATTTAAAAAGGCAATACTTTTTTCATTTTGGGACCTATTTTCCTTATGTTTACTATATATTATCAAATAATGGAATTAATGGTGACATTGTCTATGGCCCTAAGTGGCGGATATTAACATAGGGGTAATCGAAGCCAGTGTTGGCTGGCAACGGTCCTGAGGCCTTTTCTTGTGAAATCTGTTTTACTAAGATTAAATGTTGTATGCAGATGGAACCATACATGAAAATAAAGCAGGGAATCCTTGATTTTCTGACATATATACCCAGATGAAAACTGAATGATCAGTTGAATTTTCTTGCATTCTCTTTCTAATGCTCTATATTAAAGCAAATTTCTGGCTTATCACTTTGTCCTTGCAGGGTTTTGTTCATTTGGCATTGCAGTCACGCCTCCCAATAGTTCCCATGGTCCTGACAGGCACCCATCTAGCATGGAGGAAGGGCAGCTTACATATTCGACCAGCACCTCTAAATGTCAAGTATCTTCCTCCAATAAGTACTACTGATTGGACAGCTGACAAGATCGAAGACTACATTAAGATGATTCATGATTTATATGCCAAACATCTCCCTGAGTCTCAGAGACCTCTTTGAGTTAGAAGGTCTCACGAATGGCTCCAATTCATAGTTGAGGTGCATCATGATCTTTTTGATAATTCAGGTCTTAGAAGGATGCCCCAAATTTAGTTTATACAATTATAAGCATAATTGAGTTGATTAAAGTGTTTTATACTGCTCATTCTCTTGCATGCTTGACCAAGATTAGTTATTGACTAGGTTTTCCTTTTTGCTCATGTGTGCGGACGTGTATAAATTATATTCCTAAAAAACCATTTTTATGCTCAAGTTTGCTTGGAGGATAAATTTAGATAGGTTTGGTCATGGGCTAATTCTTTTATTTTAGTGCCATAGGCCACTGATTGTTAGCATTATATTCTCTGCATATACATTTAAGACTTTGACGCAATTATTGTGCCCCCGTTCTCTTGGATATAAATATATTCAGCTCCATTCGGATAGACAGTTCAGATGAGATGTTTTGAATAATAGTTAAATAAAATATTATTAGAATATATTTTTATTTTGGAATTTTTGTTTATTATATTTTTGTATATAAATTTGAAAAAATTATAATGATTAAGATGAGATAAAATAAGAAATTTGTGTAAACAAACCCAGCTGGTCACAGTCATATTCTGAAGAATAAAAGAAGGAACTGCTGCTTACATTTCAGAATGTTCACAAAAGGCCAAAGAACATTATAATCAAAACGATGTGGTCTTTGACAAAGATTTACGCAAAGTGTCTGAAATGTTGTAACGTTCCATGAAGGCATGGTTGGCAGCTGAAAAGTATTCGCATATTCCAGTTTGTCTGCCGCTTTATTTGTGGGGGCTAAGCCTAAGGTAGACCAATTATCTTGCTGGTTGGAACTTGGGGGCAAAGACAAATCTATAAGTAATGATTTTCCACACCATTTTTTTATTCCTTCATAAGGCAACAGGCCAAGCAAAATCAAACAAGCATTTGTCGAAGCCTTGCTAAGGACT